>MCJB01048664.1:0-53300 GCA_002018475.1 Nicotiana obtusifolia | reverse complement strand
TAATGTTTCATTGTCTCGCTGTTTGACTTTGAACAAATCTGATTTTCTCGTCTCGACCTTGATGGCACCTGCGTGGGCTTTGACGAAGGTATCGGCGAGCATGGCGAAGGACTCGATGGAATTCGGTGGCAAGTTGTGATACCACGTCATTGCTCCCTTGGATAAGGTTTCTCCAAATTTTTTAAGGAGGACGGACTCAATTTCATCGTCTTTGAGGTCGTTCCCCTTTATAGCACAGGTGTAAGCTGTCACGTGCTCATTTGGATCCGAAGTCCCGTTATATTTAGGGATTTCGGGCATGCGGAACTTTTTCAGAATCGGTTTTGGAGCGGCACTGGACGGGAAAGGCTTTTGTACAAAATTTTTAGCGTCTAAACCTTTCAACACTGGAGGTGCCCCCGGTATCTGATCTACCCTCGAATTGTACGTTTCGACCTTCTTGTCGTTAGCTTCGATTCTTTTTTCACCCGTTTCGACCCGCTTAGTCAACTCCTCGAGCATTTTCATAATCCCGGAGTTGGTCCCTGAAGTGTTCTCATCCGGTTGCGCGGTGATCCGCTCATTTTGTTCGGCTACCATCTGAGGAGGAACGGCTTCGGCTCCGCCCGGGTTCTGACTGCGGCTTTGTAGTTGGTCTATCGCTGCTTGCTGGGCTAGCAACATATCGAATATTACTTTGAGGCTGATTTCGTTTTCCCACTATGTTGAATACCTGAGTGATTTTCCCCCCGAACGCTGTGTGATAGGCGGGGGGTCTGATCAGCGTCGACTGCCATTTGGGAGTTGGCGTCGATTGGGACCTCATTTTCGGGCGCAACATTGTTTTCGCTTTGGTGGTTGAACTCGTTATTGTTGGGGAGTGAGTGTGACATGATTAGGCTGTAATCTGAAAAACAAAAATTTCTGCAAAGAGCAAGCGTAAAATAGTGCGTGAAAGAGAATTGTACCAAAAAAAATTCACTAATATCCTCGGCCCCACGGTGGGCGCCAAACTGTTTACCCTGAAATTCGAGTAACAATTGAATTTGTTCGTAGTGCCAAGGATGTGTGAATCAATTTGATACAATGTAAAATATAATGCAAATAACTGGATTATAATAGATAAAAGGAAAAACCAAACCTCTGTGATTGAGTATTCAACGAAGAAATATAACAAAGAAGACGAAAATTTGATGAACAGTAGCCGTATTTGGTATTTTCTATAGATATCAGTTGTGGATTACAATGAGGGTAGACACCCTTCTTATAGGTAAAAGAAAGACTCCTTAATTGGTAAAACTCTAATTATAAGATAAAATCCCTTTAATTACGGGATGGGATATCTCTAAAATAGTGGCCTAACGTCTATGACGGTTGAGATATCTACTCTCGCCGAAATATCAGGAATGCACGAAACATCCGCTCGAAACTGATCTTTATCACGAGATATGCTTTCATCGTCCAATGTCGGCCACAACGGTCTTGCGCTGTATCCGGGCTCGACTCACCTCGAGCAACCAGTAGTATTTGACCCAATACAACGCCAAATTACATGAGAATATGGGGTTTATATAGGTCCTTCGAGGTGGCTGTTAAAGGCAAATTTTCGATGTGGGATCAATATTTTAGGCGGCTCCAGCAATTAGTTCCTAACATGAATTAGGACAGGGGTACTTTGACGGCCTCTCGGATAATAATGCTCGTGTTTCATAATTCGAGTAAAAATCTAATTAAGAAGTTGAAAGAGGCTTGATTCTGACAGAAGCCATGTGCATTAAATTGTACAATTATTTGAGAAGCAATTTAATGCCTATATGACGTAATCTTGGACTTGCCTTGGAAATCCTTACTTAAATATAAGTTCATGCCAATTAAGTCTGCCTTACGTGGAGCTTGTTTAAGGAATCTGACACCTTGTGTAGAAAAAGAAGCCAAGACATCATGGGATGTTATAAGTTGGACTTGAGATTATTTGCTTAATCTTGAGAGAAACGTAGTGAAATGGAGACAAAAAATATGATGTTCTTGAAAAAAAGATAGCAACGGGGTGGCAGTCATAATACTTAAATTCTCGTCTTTCAATACCCGACAAGTTTTGAAGCAGAGGGCGTCAGTAAGCATGCAAAATTTATTGGATCTAAATTCAATAAAATAATTTAGATTATATTTTAAATTTAAAATATATTAGTTCAAATAAATATTATAGGCTAATATATATTGACTTAATTATTTAAATTTAATTAAATTGATTTAAATAAAGGTTCAATATTATTAGGCTATCCCATTTAATTGGGCTACGAATAATGAGCCCACTTCATTAGGCCCAAGAGGTCATCTTCCTAGAGGCCCAGTGTCACGTGTCAAATGACGTGGCACGTCAAGTCAAACAGAAGAGCCAATGGGATCATGCCACGTGCCAAAATGACAAGTCATGCCAAGTCACATTCAAAGGGCAATGAAATAGTGCCACATGTGCAAGTGACATGTTCTGGCCAATCAAATGCGGCCTTGTCACACTTCAATTTGATTGGTCGAAAAGAGTTTATTCTTATCATAACTCTTCCCGCCCACAACTATAAATAGGGGTCCTCATAACCCAAAAAGACACCAAAAATGATAACAAGAAGAAAGAAAGAGCTCTTGGATCAAACGCTGTAAATTCTTCCACAAGTTTCAAGCTTCAAGCAATCAAAGTTCAAGCTCAAGAACGAAGAACAAATCAAGTTCAAGCTCAAGAACGAAGAACAAATCAAGATCAAGCTCAAAGGCCCTTGAATTTATATTGAAAAAGTAGAATAAGAAGAACCATAAATATTGTAGCACTCAAATATTTAAAATAAAATATTACGATTGTTACAATATTTTTTAATCTTGATTTTATTTTTTCGGCGCAATTTATTGTCTACACTCCTAACATACATGATTATCGTCGCTGCCCCTAAGCTATGAAGGTATGAGGAAATCACGCAAAATTCCAACGACATTGACTGCTTTCGACAATTTGTATGGATGGTATTTAGTATTAGCATTTGGAATATATATCTTAGCGAAAAAATATATTCGGAGTTGTGCAAAAACTAAAAAGATAATGTTTGGAGTTATCAACAAAATCAAGCTTCTTGGAATCCTTTTATTACACGTTAAATTTCACAAATAGTCATATGATTTTTTTCACTAAAGTCATATAATTTTGTTTTCTCACATAAAAATAATGTAACTGTTTACCCTTAAAATCGGATAACAATTGAATTTGTTCGTAGGGTTAAGGACTTGTAAATTAGCTTGATACTAAATGAAAGCAAGTCTTAAGTATTTAGAATATGATAGAGAGATAGAGAGATAGAGAGATAGAGAGATAGAGCAATCAAACCGTAAGTTGACGATAAATCGTAAGCAATGAAATAGTTCTTTAGCTGACAATAATTGAGAGCTTAATTCTGATGAATAATACAAATAATCAGCAATGATCAAGTAAAGTGTTTTGTTTTATCAGAGGAAAACTTATCCGCCCAAAAACTTGGTTAGCAAAGGATCTCTTCCTTGCTTATAAGCAGATCCCTTTTACATGGGTAAGTGTAAAAGTCACAGTATCCCTCATACATAGGTAAGTGTAAAAGTTACAATAAAGGCAGGGAACTGATTACGAGGAAAATCCCACTAATTACGAGATTTAATACATTTAATATTCTTAAATGACAGTACAACGGTCGCAATGGATAAGGTAGTAAGTTTGGCGAAACATCTGTTGGAAGGCGAAATATATGAGCCGGGGTCGATCCTTGATCATGCGGCATTTTTCGACCGACCGGATTAACCATCCCATCTTGGTAGCTCCGTCCTGCGTATCCGGATTCGTGATCCCGGTTCGAAGAGCCAACTCTGTATTACCTTTGACCCGCCTTCATCCAATGGTATTTGACCCGGCTTCACTCGATTATATCCGACCCAATACAGATAGTCCCCTCGTTTATTGGAGAGTAAGGACAATAAACCACATGAACTATTTAACCTTAGGCTTATCAACCGGATAACCGAGGCTAGCTTGTATCGTGTCGCGGAAGCTTATCCGTCAAAAATCCTTACTCAGAAAGTTTCTATACATGACGGTAGTACAATGACGTACTCAATTGTTGGCGTAGGCAATCATTACCCATTCTTTCGCAGAAGCTAGTAATTTCCCATCGCATTAAATGCGCGCGTTTCAATGCTGCCTGCCTCGTACTTTGCGCCACCGCCTTTGGAGAAATATAAATACTTCGTTCTTCTTTATGTTGGCCCGTTTGTCTTCACGTGTTAACTCACTTTGTCTTCTACTACTAATTCACTTTGCCCCTTTTTTATTGTTTATCTTCTTCGTCGCAAAACTCTTTGAATCCTTCCACTTCCCTTTATTTTCATGGCAAAAACATCCAAGTCCGTCCCCCAAAGTCAATCATCCCTTGCTCAGCCTGTTGAAAGGACTGAGCCCATCAGTATCGAAGGATCCTCTGTGGAACCTCCATTGCAGGCCTTCATACCACCGGGATGTTATATAGGTATAGATTTTAAAATTGAGAAGTCGTCTTCTGTACCCGGTCGGGGCGAACCGGTTTCAGATTACGTTAGCACCATTACTTCTCAATACCTTGACAAGGTCACGGCCGATTGTCATTGGAACGACAAGGAAGTAATAATACCTGAATATAATCGAGTGAAGCCGGGTCAAATACCATTGGATGAAGGCGGGTCAAAGGTAATACGGAGTTGGCTCTTCGAACCGGGATCACGAAGCCGGATACGCAGGACGGAGCTACCGAGATGGGATGGTTAATCCGGTCGGTCGAAAAATGCCGCATGATCGAGGATCGACCCCGGCTCATATATTTCGCCTTCCAACAGATGTTTCGCCAAACTTACTACCTTATCCATTGCGACCGTTGTACTGTCATTTAAGAATATTAAATGTATTAAATCTCGTAATTAGTGAGATTTTCCTTGTAATCAGTTTCCTGCCTTTATTGTAACCTTTACACTTACCCATGTAGGAGGGATACTGTGACTTTTACACTTACCCGTGTAAAAGGGATCTGCTTATAAGCAAGGCAGAAATCCTTTGCTAAGCAGGTTTTTCCGGATAAGTTTTCCTCTGATAAAACAAAACACTTTACTTGATCATTGCTGATTATTTGTATTATTCATCAGAATTAAGCTCTCAATTATTGTCAGCTAAAGAACTATTTCATTGCTTACGATTTATCGTCAACTTACGGTTTGACCGCTCTATCTCTCTATCATATTCTAAATACTTAAGACTTGCTTTCATTTAGTATCAAGCTAATTTACAAGTCCTTGACCCTACGAACAAATTCAATTGTTATCCGATTTTAAGGGTAAACACATAACAATGGATTATCTTAATTAAAGGATTATACTGGAATAAAATCTCACCTTGCTGCTACTACTGCGAAGATTCAAAGGAAAACTATATTTAGATTACTGTTTATAGTGCTACCCTAACTATCTTTAGATTACTGTTTGTAGTGCTACCCTTTCCCCTACACATGTTACCTTGGCACTTAACCTCTTCTGCTGTAGATGAAACTTCGACGAAGGTGAAAGTCCATAACGAAATCTATCTTTTGTCAATCCGCCCAGATATCTTTTTGTCAAATTAGTATAGAGATGAGAATAGTTCAACGAAGAAATTGCCGAATTCCTTTTCTCTAAAATATCTTGATGCAATCCAACTTTGGCTGTTTAAATCCAAAAAAGACCTTTTATATGCTCCTAATGTAATAGTCAATTTACTAGTTTCCTGTGTAAATATACTATTCGTTATTCCGCTTGACCTCCTTTGACTATCTAATTTGTTCTTTACATCATACATTGAAAACAAGGACATGATGGATATTGATTATCAGGTTTTCTCTCCATTCTCTGTGGTTTCCACTAATTAATGACTTCAAAGTCCACCACGTTTTAAGATGCTACCGGAAAGAATCCTCATTAGTTGTGTAACAGAATGGTAAAGTCTCACTCTTATTATTTCCGGTATTAATTCTTTTGTAAGATAATTCGGGAAAGGGGGAAACTGAATTAGATGGAGGAATTTTTTCTTTCTTTTTGTAGTTGAAAAATATTAGTTGGTTGATTAATCCGTTCCTGCAAATACATCTTTAAACCAACACATAGATTAATTGTTGGTATTCCTTTTTTATCAATTTATCATTTTCTTTTGTTGAACGTGATTCACCATTAATCTTGGCACCGTTTATGTTGCACGAGCAAATGCATCTAGTATTAAGTTAATGGACATTCTTTAAAAAAATTTAAGAATTTCGAACGTCTCCAGAACATTCTCTTTAAAGCAGAACTACTGTTCACTTCATCCAAAGCACTAAACATTTAAGTGAAATTTAAACAATGATTGAAGTATGTTATTTTGCTGAAAACAGTCCAACAAACATACCAGTTCAACTGGTTCGGCAAGTCTTACACAAACTGATAGCAGTCAATTGGCTGCTTAATATTCTTTCACAGAAAAAGCCCAATTAAACAAGTAGATAGCACATAGATCTACTCCTCAGCCGTCAAACTTTAAATTTGCTCTCCGTCACAGGAACCAGCCCCTCCTCCCTCCTGCTCCTGCTCATCTTCGCAGTTCAAAGGCAGCCTAAAGCAATCAGAGCAAAGCAATTCCAAACAAAAAGTTTCCTCATATTCAGTGTTATTTATACATCTGCCACATTGACTGCAGCGTAAGATGCAAAGTGAGCAGGCCCTACATTCTTGAGTAGCTTGATCTTTCACTTGACAACCCTCTGCAGGACAATCATAGACCATTCTCATTTTTCCACATCTAGGGCATACTTGAACGTCAATAGCCCGATTGTCATCGGATAAACGATAAATATTCCTCCGAGAAAAGAAATGGGGTTTGTAAACATTATTTTGCTGCGTTTGGCTATCTGCGCCTAGCAGAAACCTGAGATCTTCAACATGTTCATGAGTCACTCCATAAAGGCCGCCAATTCTCAGGTGCTTTATACCCATTTTACCTCTTTTAGAGTTAAAAGACTTCAACATATTTACAAACCCCTCAATACTGAGTCTTGTACATGCCGGAACAAATAGCTGCATGAAGTAAAAACAAGATTAAGTACACCATTGTACATTCAAGCACATACTATTAGTAGCAAAAGGGACCTTATCCAAGAAAGAGAATAAAAACTATTAGTAGCAAAAGGGTACTGATCCTCCTCTCAACAGGTATATCTTGCAAGAGTATTTAGCACAAGGAAGCCAATAACGAAAATGAGAAAAGGACAGAACAAAACAGCCTGCCAGCAACCCAACAGGGAAAAAAAAAAACACATCAAAAAAGATTAACATTTCCATAAGCAATTCAAACTACTACAAATAAAAGCTAAAACCGCTGAAACCTGCTTTAACTCCTCTAGGTTAGGTAATGCAAATAATACAATGACAATCAGAAGTTCAGATTCTGCTTACAATTTAAAATAAGGCAATAATGGTGACAGAACTACATCCAAACTGAGATTGTGGTCATTAAACAAAACAAGTGTGAATCATATCTTGTATCACATACGCAAACATGCAACTGATCAATGTGCCATCAATAAGAGTGCATTTAGGAAGTACATATTAGCTCTAAGTGATTGTCAGGCTGCATTGCGACAGGCATCAATAAGCAATTTATGCCATTTCTGACCAAACTTTTGAGTCTTCCACACAAAATACCAGGACAAAATGGCATAAATGCAACTTCTATTGCTCAGGAAACAAAAGCAAGGGCTCATTGGAATGTGCTAAACAGCAAAATGTTAATATCAACAAGCATACAATAGAAATACCATTATAGCGAGCACCACAAACAAATATATCTCTTAAGAGACAATGAAGTAAAATGAATTGAACAACTGACCTTTGTCAAAAGTGGATTAGAGTCAAGTACCCTCCTCAAACCGTCATCTGTGATGCGGGTGCACTCTAACAAACTCAAGCATTGTAAGTTACCTTGAGCCCTGCTGGTCAATTGCAAGAGGACATCGTCACTGATCTCATTCAACGGTTTTTCAATATGAATGCTCCTCCACAACAAAGGATCATTTTTAACAGTAAGTCGCAAGGACCTACAAACACTTTCTACAGTCAAAAGATCCTTCACTCCAAGGTAACCAAGAGCAAAAGATAAAGCCTCATGAGGGGCACCTTCATCTTCAACAGAGCAGGACGTCGAACCATCTGTTCCTGCCATCGTCTGTGGCAGAAAACTGCCTGAACCTACATTATTAAAGCCTGCAGTGTCCCCCACATTGCAAGCTGAGCCAAGACCAACATGGGCCAAGGCATCCCTCATATCTCTCTCCCCAACAAACCAATTCACCGGATCACCTTTATTCATTTTGTCATCAGACCGAACGTGACAACTAGGGAATGATTGGAACCTCATAGCATCACTCCAGATAAAATTCAAACCTGCAAACAGACCATAGTCCTCATTACTTGGACCAACATGGTTTCTCCTACATCCTCCATAATCAACCTCCAAATCCTCAAGCCATCCAGTAATGGCTGTGATAGTGGTGCTTATATCCATCCCAAATGGATCAGCAGGGAGACGGTCAACGATATCCTCCGCTACCGATTCCGACAAATCACTCTTCTCTACTCTTTTACCCCCATAATCATAATCAAATCCCTCTCGGGACCGAGCTAAATTCTCCACTTTCTTCTCTGGAACACCCTCCACTAGATACCCATTAACAATTCTCATCGGCGATATCAAATTATCCTCAGATATATGCGCCGGAAATATGGGCCGATGCGAAAAATTTAACGCCATTTATGGTTCAAATTAACTCTAAAGACAGCTAAAAGGAAGACCCTCTCTTTTCTCTTTTTCCGGTTTTTTTCTTTTCTTTCTTTTTTGGTGTGCAATACTGTGATGCGGAGTTTATTAGATTCAACAAGAAAACCCTCAATTTAGGATGGTAAACTAAAAACAACGCACCTAAAATCTCACAGAGCTTCTTGTAAGGAACCCTAAGAGAATCCGAATAATACAGTAGAATCAATCAGAGAAACGACACCTTAAATTTTCGATATTTTTACTATACAAAATAATAAGAATCAATGAATATTTGGCAGAATAGGAAAACCTAACAAGCTAGGGTTTTCAAAAGAATGTGGAAAGAGAATAAATCGTAACGATACAAAAAAAAAAAAAAAAAAAAAAAAAAAAAAAAAAAAAAGAACCTGAATCAGCGTACAAAACAAACCCTAATTTGCTCACCAGAGAACACAATCGACAGAGAAAAGAAGATGGAACGAGATTCCGATTGCCGATTAGGGTAGAGGTATCGAATTGCCGATTAGGGTGGCGGAATTGAAATTAAATATGAGCACCTCGTTTGGGTATCTGCCGATCGAGCTCAAAGAGGAGCGAAATAGGAAAATAGGAAGAAATAGCTAGGAGTAGAAAAGAAAAAGAGATGAAAAATCTAAAGGTACTTGGTTTGGGGAAATTGGGGGCTGAGGGTAAGGGAATTTTTGGGGGAATTGCCTAATTGTGTATCAATTGGGAGACTCACCGACACGTGTCCGGTGACTAATTCTTACTCCTGTTACGCTAAAAGTCGTGGCGGGAATGGATTTCCCTCCTTCGGGACTCTATTTTTCCGCTTCATCAGTCGTTATGCATATGGACTACTTGTAATTATCGAACATGGGTATTGGATAATTTCAGCATATTTTGACATAGAATACTGTGTTCACTTGGGGGCGTTGGAAAAATAATTATCGAATTATCTTGCAATATTTAGTTGATGATATTAAAGTTATGGAGATTAAATCAGTTAAATACGAAAATACTAATAATTTATTTATTATTAATCACCATAAATAATTAACGTATTACTCACATAACTAGTATCTTAATCAGAGGACCCCTTAATGGTTAATGTTTAACCAAAAAATAATTTTTGTGGCTAAAGCAAATAAAAAAATAATTCGGGTTTCTAATAACTAATTTTATTTCACTTTTCTTAATATACATAAATTGCAATAAAGAAAATAAAATATTGAGAGAATAAGGGAAAAGAAATCTTATTGATAATCGCAGTTTCATTCCAATAGGAGAGAATAAGATCTTTTAATAACAGAGAAACAAAATTATGGATAATTGATAGTATAAGTTAGTGAATTTCTTGATGATGGTGCAGGATATGGTAAGGGGATTTATATAAGGGTACAATATGTAACTGTCATGCCCTACATAATTCCTACCCATTACTAATATTTGTTATTGATTACCAGTTACATGGATAATTTGTAACGGTTATTAATAACAACCAATCGCACATAATCAGGGATTATGTTGATTTCCTCCATATTCGCAGCTTTAATGAACCTTCCTTCTTCATGGTATTTAATTATGCATCCTGCACCTATTTCCTCCTTTCCAGCTGCCAGATACAGTATCTTTGTAAAAGATCCCGTGGATGTGTTACTTATGCCTTCTCTAATCTTCACTCTTTTTCATCTCTTCGACTCTTATGCCACATGTCAATGTATCATCAGTCCAGGTGTCGAGTATATCTTTTCACCAATATAGATGCTCCCTCAACTTTCTGAATATTCTCAACTAAATATTCGAGAAATGGATAGTTTATTTGTGGCGAAAATGTCTTGCGGCCTTTCCCCGATATTATTATGATTTGCTTTAAAAGCGAGAGACATATGTCTCTTCCATTTAATGCTCGAGACACATGTCTTATCGTGATTGGTTCTGCAGTTTGCAGCGGCTTTTTAGGGTTTCTGCGGTTGTATTTGTTCGACGCGATGGTTCCATAATGACGGTCCTTGATAACGTTTTTTCTTGTAAGTACCGTATTATGCACCTTCCAAAACTTCTTCTACTTTATTTCATTTTCTCTACATCCTCTTTGCAACTTTCTCTTTCTCATCGTGCTTCTGCTTTACTTAACAATAGCTTCCAAATCTTCAAACACTTCTTCATCCTCTGATTCTGGTCGTGCTATTATAGTAGATGACTCCCTTCTACTATGGCTCCGGTTAGAAGTAGTAACAAAGGTGGTAGACGCCGCAACCTAGGTTTATCTAGTCGAAACACTTCTTCTTCTAAGAAGAACTCTTCAAAACTATCCTCTTTTTCTAAAGCTAAGTCCACAACCACTCCTAGATCTTCTTCTAACGCTAGGCATCAAAACAAATCACTGCCTGAACCTTTAGTCTCGGAGACCGATCCCCAGAAGTTTTCTTTTATTTCTGATTGTGAGGCGTGGAGTAAAGAAGTTTCCTCCGTAGCAGCACTTAACCCTACTGACCTCTATCCTTCCCTTATTAAATATGGTCTTTTTCCTCTCGTACGTAGAGAATGCCATTGGAAGCCTGATTTTCCAATCACAACCCCTAGTGTCAATGACCGAATAACCACCTACCGTGAAGGTTATTCATTCAACTATACGTATCTTTTTATTTTAGGATTTAGATCTCCATTTGACCCACTTATTCTAGAATTCTACCGCTATTTCAATATTTGCCTCAGACAAATAGGCCCGATAATATGGAGGGCAGTAGCATGCCTCCGCTACTTGTCGGATTTCTGCCCTTTCACTTTTTGACATCTCCTCCATATATATTCCCCAAAACTTTCTTGCGCGAGTGCTTTTACACTCGCAGCAAGAAGTAAGCACGTCTTTGTTAGTCATGAAGATGATCGTAAGGTTGGTATGCTCGGTTCATTGTTGTCCCAACCCGCACTTTAGTGGGAGAAGAGCATATGCCTTTTCTCGAAAAGGAAAATTTTATTTTCCTTTATTTTTACATTCTGCCATTTTTTCTTTATTAAAATACTAACCTTCTCGCTATTGCCTACATCTTTTCCAGCAATCGTGGAAGTCTTTGGTGAGCTTCCTGACTTTCATGATTGGGTAGAAAAGATATTATCTATTGCTCCAATGGAGCAAAGATCTTGGAAATTTTTATCCAAAAATTCAGGGGGGAAAGTTAAAACCCACGGTATATTATTTTATTTTACTGTGAATTTTTTTTATACTTACTTAGACATCGTTTTTGATTTTTAGAATTTGCAATCCACAGAGTTCGTCCTGCTCCCCGTTCCTCCAGTTAGGCTCGATGTTAACATTGCTCAGAAGCAGATTTTAAATGTGTCCTCTTCAAAGAGGAAGAATAAAGAACCCCTTGCCTCTGATGAAGAGGAAGAAGATGAAAGCTCCTTAGTGAAGAGGCCTCGAGTTAGGAGGCAAGTCATTTTAGATTATGAATCCAACGTCCCTCAAAACTAGCCTTCAGACTTCATGCCTTTCACTTGGTTGATGAGCCTGAAGATGTCACTTTAGAAATTTCAGAGGAAGAAGATGTTGATCCTCCTTTGAACTTTCCTTCAAGCCCTGTTGAAAGACTCTTTGCTCAAGGATTTGAGGGTGAAGAGGAAGAATTTGATTTCGTTTCTGAAGAGCCACCTCTTGCTACTCTTCCAATGAGTCATGCAGCTCCCGCTGTTGCTCCTGCTGCTGTTCCTCTATATGAACCTGGTCCTTCCACTGGGGCGGTATTAAACAAGTTATGATTGAAGTCCCCGAGGGTATCAAATTACTGAGGAAAACTCACCGAATTGCAATTTGGTTGAAGCCTTTGATCAGCCTCTCGAGAGGAAAAAAACTTGACTCCCACTACTCCATTACTCTTATGAATGATGTAATTCATTCTACTCTCAAGGTATGTCTTCCTCTTTTACTTCTTACCATTCTTTCTTCCTTAGGTTTATAACACCTTTTCCCCTCGCCTTTTTGTAGATTAATTTTACAGGTGCAGAGCTAATGAGGAGATTGGCTTAGACTGAGCAACAAGTTGCAGAGTTAGGCATAGAAGCCGACAACTGGAAAGAGCAATTCGAGAGCCTTCAACTAGAGTAAGATGTCTTAGCTAGTGATAAAGAGACTCTAGAGCAACATCTTAGGATCACTACTGCTGAGTTAGCAGTAATGAAGAATTCTGCCAATCCGGCATAGAAGGAAAAAGCCAGGATGGAGGATACTTTTGCTGAACGGCATTCATGAAATGACTCAACCGATCGTTTTGCTTTCTAGATCCTCGATCCCCTAATTTAGACTCCTCGTATGTGTTTTTACTGTTTAATGACTTGTGGGACGGTTGATTTAAGTTTGGAAGGGTTCGGGTTGAAATCGGAGCACTTAGTTCCTTAATAGTATTCTATAATGGTTAAGTTTGACTTGAGTCAACATTTTGATTAAACGACCTCGGAATCGAGATTTGACAATTCCAATAGGTTCATATGATAATTTTTGACATGGGAGCATTTTGGCGCTTAATGTTGGAAGTGGGCACATTGAAGGTTTTTCAAGTTCTTTAAATTTTGTTTAGAGTAGGTATTGGTATTATCGAGGTTCATTTAGGTTTTCAAGTTTGGGAATAGTTTCGTATGGTAATTTATGACTTGCACGCAAAATTTGGCGCCATTCCGAGTAGATTTGATAGGAATCGAACGCGCGGAAGTTTTTTCAAAATTTTTGAGTTTCACGTTGAATTCATGAGTTTTGGCATCCGATTAGTATTTCTAGATGTTATTTTAGTGTTTCAATCGCGTGAGCGGGTCCGTATGTCTAGGTTTTTGAGCCTGGGAATAGTTTCGTATGTTAATTTATGACTTGCACGTAAAACTTGGCGCCATTCCGAGTTGATTTGATAGAAATCAAACGCGTGGAAGTGTTTTTAGAAATTTTTGAGTTTCACGTTGAATTCATGCATTTTGATATCCGATTCGTATTTCTATATGTTATTTTGGTGTTTTGATGGCGTGAGCGGGTCCGTATTATATTTTTAGATGTGTGAGTGTAATTAGACGGGGTCCCGGGGGCCCCGAATGCAAAACGGATTGGAATCGAACTCGGAATTTGCCATGGGAGAACTGCTGGTACTTCCAGTCTGGTGCATTCGCACCTGCATGGATTTGGCCACAGGTACGAACTCGCAGATGTGGCCCAGTGGTCGTAGAAGCGGATTTGAGGCTAGAGTTGGGTGGTTGCAGGTGCGAGGAATTTTCCACATTTGCTCACCCTCAGAAGCGATTGAGGCTCCGCAAATGCGGACTTGGGCTGGCCGACTGTAGGTCGCAGAAGCGGAAGGAATCCGCAGAAGCTGAAGAAGTCCGCAGAAGCGGACCCGCAGATGTGGCCCTCGTCTGCAGAAGTGAAGAAGCTGGAGGCAGTGGGGGATTGCAGGTGTGACCTTTTGACCGCATTTGCGGTTCCACAGATGCGATCAAGTGGCCGCAGGTGCGAAAATCACTGGGGCAGTGAGGGCTTTTATTACGGGACTTAGACCTTTTTCCTCACATTTTTATTTAATCTTGGGAGATTTTGAGAGCAAAGTTGAGGGGATTCTCTTCAATATCCTAAGGTAAGTAACTCCCATCCATTTTCAAGTTGATTATGCGGGTTTTAGATAGATTAAACATTGGAAGATTGTGAAAACTTGTAGGATTTGTGAAGAACTTAGGGTTTTGGTAAAATGTGATTTGACCAGTAAATTGGTTATGCAATCAAGTAAAAATTATTTATTTGAGTTCGTGAGGCTATGGGTAATATTTATCTTCAAAAATTTTCGAAATTCGAGCACGTGGGGCCAGGGTGAATTTTAAGAATCTTCCAATTTGGATTGGGTAACTACTCTAATAGCTAAATTATGAACCTTTGAGCATATATTGATTAAATTATATAATATTTGAGTAGTTTCGGATTGTTCGGCGTCGACTTAAGGCTTTTAGAGCGGATTAGTGGACCAGAAGTGAGCTTGAAAATGAGGTAAGTGTCTTGCTAACCTTGTATGAGGGAAATCACCTCCTTAGGTGTATCTGTGTTGTGCATTACTTATGTGGGGAGCTACGTACGCACGAGGTGACGAGAGTTCGTGCATAGATATATTCCCGTGATATGTCCGGGTAAACTTAGATCCACATCATGCTTTTAATTGTACTGTTGTGTTTATCATGCGTCTTAACTATCTTGAATAGAGCTGAGACTAAGGATTTTAAAGTTGCAATTATCGACTTAGCCTTCTTATTTTGGAAAATTCAGGAATGCTTAATAACTATTAAAAATCCATGTCCTCTCGCGTCGCAAGAACTTCCGCGAGCGAGGTAAACTTCTCTACTCTAATGGGATCGGGCCATTCTCCTCAGCAGTATATTAACACCACTCTTATGGGATCGGGCCGTTCGCCTCGGCAGTATGGTAACACCACTCTTATGGGATCGAGTCGTTCGCCTCGGCAGTATGATGGTAACACTATTCTTATGGGATCAGATCGTTCGCCTCGGCAGTGCTGAGTACCACTATTCTTATGGGATCGGGGTTCGCCTCGGTATCTTCGAGCTTAATAATAAAAACGGGTTCTAGTTTGGATATAATTGAGTTAGGGTCTTCATCGCCAGTTATGAGATGTTGGTAATGTGTTACGGACTCTTGCTGTATTTATTGTAGTTGTTTTTCTTTGTCTCATTGATACCTGTTGTATGTTCACCATGTCTACTTTAAGCACTTTCATTATTATTATTGACTTCTAATAAGTGTCAAGTCGACCCCTCATTACTACTTCTTCGAGGTTAGACTAAATACTTACTGGGTACGCGTTGTTCTTCGTACTCACGCTACACTTCTAAACTGATGTGCAGGTACTGAGACAGGTTCTACTAGTGGTCATGCAAGCGCGTAGCCGACCATCTACGGAGACTTAGGGGTGAGCCGCTTTCTTTGCTATGATCCGCAGCACCGGAGTCTCTTTCCATCTTATTTACTATTACTGTCTATTACTTTCAGACAGTAGTTTTAGTAGTTTTGTATATTCTCTAGATTGCTCATGTACTTGTGATGCTGGGTTTTTGGGTATTTGTAGCAGTTATGTACTGCTATACTTGTCATTTCTATCACCGCAGACCATGTACTTATGATGTTGATATTTTTTTAAAAAGACTTATCACAATTGCATGAAATTTAGTGTAACTAAAAATATGTTGAAAAGGGATAAATAAATAGTAGTTTCGCTTGTGGGCTTGCCTATCGGCAGCATTAGGTGCAGTCTCGACCTAGTAAGAAAATGGGTCGTGACAGCTTTGTACTAGAGTTTTAGGTTCACATAAGTCTCACGAGTCATGAGTAGGCCTAGTTGAGTCTTGCGGATCGGTGCAGAGACGTCCCTAATTATCCTCGAGAGGCTATAGGGTGTTAGGAAACTTCTTTTTCTTTATCTCATATCGTGCGGTTGATATTATACTAAGTGTCTTTCTATTAATCTCTCACAGATGGTGAGAACACGCGCGGATGTACCAAGCGATCGAGTGGCAGCTCCCCATGTCGCTAGAGACTGAGGCCGTGGGAGGGCTCCAGCTCCAGACAGAGGACGAAGGCACCCTAGGGTTGCTCCTGTTGTACCACCAGTGGATCCAGCGGAGGATCCTGTTGCTGAGGAGCAGGATGAGGCGCCTGCAGTTGTGCCAGTCATAGTAAATTTCATGACTGTGTAGGGATTTCAAGAGGTCATGGGTCGCATGCTACGGTTCATGGACTGTATAACGTAGGCTGGTTTATTTCCAGCAGACCCTGCCACATCTCAGGCAGGAGGGGGAGCACAGACCCCTAGCGCTCCGGCTCCAAGGCACGCCGCTGCCGTTTATCAGACCCCAAGTACACTACCTGCGGGCGGAGCCCAGCGGCTATGCTAAAGGTTGTACCAGTCGTGACGATGATTAGTAGAAGTGGTTGGACAGATGGACTAGGCTTCGCCCCCTACCTTTGGAGGTGAGAGGTCAAAGGACCCCCAGGATTTCATTGACAGGTGCAAGGATAGGCTCCGGAACATGGGGATATTGGAGTCTAACGGGGTGGACTTAACCACTATTCAGTTTGAGTGCAAGGCCCGTAGATGGTGGTAGGCTTATCTTCTTAGCAGGATAGCAGGTTCACCTCCCTTGACTTGGGATCAGTTTACACATATGTTCTTGGAGAAGTATATACTACCTTCTGAGATAGAAGAGCTTTGGGGTCAGTTTGAGCGACTCCATCATGGTCACATGTCTGCCACCGACTATGAGGCGAGATTCACTGACTTGTCTCGCCATGCAGCTATTATACTCCCCACAGATCCAGAGAGGGTGCAGAGGTTCATTATAGGTTTGCACCCTGAGATTCAAGTACCTATTGCCCGTGAGCAGAGATGGGGACTTCATTTCTTCAGGTTGTGGATATAGCTTGGAGGATCGAGCGTGTTCATACCCGTAGTGGAGAGTTTGCGCCGAGGGACAAGCAGCCCCAGCAGTTTGGAGGATTCAGTGGCGCCCCACCTAGGGGCAAAGGTCAGTTCATAAGGGGTCAACCTAGCAAGCCCATGCAGTCAGCACCACCGCCTGGTCGGGGTGCTCCAACACGACCCTATTTTAGTGCCATTCCAGAGAGTGCTCACCGCCTGCCAGCTATTCAGGGTTCCTCCAGTGGGTATTCAGGCCATCAGGGTCAGACTTCAGGTCAGTAGTCCATCGTTCCGAGGGGTTGTTTCGAGTGTAGGGATCTTAGCCACGTGAAGAGGTTTTGTCCCCAACTTCGGGGTAAGGCTGAGCAGCAGGACTATCGGCCCATGATTACCGCATCAGCTGCCGCACCAATAGTCCGGCCGCCCAAGCGGAGGGCAGGTGGGTAGGGGTCATCCTAGAGGTGAAGGCTAGTCAGTGGCGCTCCGGCTAGGTTCTATGGCCTTTCCAGCCAGACCAGATAGGGATGCTATGGTACTATTTGATCCAGGGTCTACATGTTCATATGTTTCATCCATGTTTGCTCATTATCTGGGTGTTCCTCGCGAGTCCTTGGGTACTCCTATATATGTATCCACGCTAGTAGGTGATTTTGTCGTTGTGGATCGGATTTACCGGTCCTGTATCGTGACTTTTTGTGGTTGTGAGACTAGAGCAGATCTTCTGTTGCTTGATATGACCGACTTTGAGGTCATCCCGGGCATGGACTAATTGTCTCCATATCATGCCGTCCTTGATTGCCATGCCAAGATTATTACCTCGGCGATGCCAGAGTTGCCTAGATTGGAGTGGAAGGGTTTATCTGTCAGTGCATCTAGTCGGGTTATCTCTTTCCTGAAGGCTCGACACATGGTCGAGAAGGGTTGTTTGGCTTATCTAGCTTATGTTCGGGATACCGCTACAGAGACCCCGACAATTGATTCAGTGCCCGTGGTGTGGGAGTTCTCTGATATGTTTCTTTCTGATCTCCCAAGCATTCCACCAGATCGTGATATCGATTTCTGTATTGATTTGGCTCCAGGTACCCAGCCCATCTCTATTCTACCGTACCGCATGGCTTCGAAAGAGTTGAAGGAGTTGAAAGTACAACTTGAGGAGTTGCTAGCAAAGGGTTTGTCAGACCGAGTGTGTCGCCTTAGGGTGCACCGGTGTTGTTCATGAAGAAGAAGGATGTGACTATGCAGATATGCATTGATTACTGCAGTTGAACAAAGTTACCATTAAGAACAAGAACCCGTTGCCGCGTATTAATGATTTCTTTGACGAGGTACAGGGTGCTAATGAGTTCTCTATGATCGACTTGAGATATGGGTATCATCAGTTGAAGATTCGTGCTTCGGATGTTCCGAAGACGACCTTCCATACTAGATATGGTCACTATGAGTTTTTGGTGATGTCTTTCAGCTTGATTATCGCCCGGCAGCGTTTATGGATTTGATGAACCGAGTATTCATGCCCTATCTTGATTCTTTTGTCATTGTCTTCATTGACGATATATTGATCTACTTGTGTAGTATGGGGAGCACGAGCAGCATTTGAGAGTTGCGCTTCAGACCTTGTGGAAACAGAAGCTATATGCTAAGTTCTCCAAGTGCGAGTTCTGGTTAGATTCTGTGGGATTCTTGGGGCATGTTGTATTAGGCGAGGGTATTAAGGTAGATCCCAAGAAGATCGAGGCAGTCCAGAGTTGGCCTCGTCCTATCACAGCGACTGAGATCAGGAGTTTTCTGGGGTTGGCAGGTTATTATCGCCGATTTGTAGAGGGCTTCTCATCTATTGCAGCACCTTTGACTAAATTGACCTAGAAGGGTGCTCCGTTCGATGGTCTGAAGATTGCGAGGCGAGCTTTCAGAAGCTCAAGACTGCATTGACACAACATCGGTGTTAGTGTTGCCTTCCGGTTCAGGGATTTATACTGTGTATTAAGACGCTTCACGCGTTGGCCTGGGTTGTGCATTGATGCAGGGGTGGCGATTTATTGCATATGCTTCACGTCAACTGAAGCCCCATAAGAAGAATTACCCCGATTTGGAGTTGGCCACGATAGTTCATGCTCCCAAGATCTGGAGGCATTATCTTTATGGGGTGTCATATGATGTTTACACCGATCATCGCAGCTTGCAACATTTGTTCAAGTAGAGGGATCTCAATTTGAGGCAGCGCAGGTGGCTTGAGTTACTAAAGGACTATGATATTACCATCCTTTATCATCTGGGCTAGGCGAATGTGGTTGCGGATGTCTTGAGCAGAAAGGCTGAAAGTATGGGGAGTTTGGCATTCATTTCAGCAGAGGAGGGGCTATTGGCTTTGGACATTCAGTCCTTGGCTAACAGACTTGTGAGGTTGGAATTTCCGAGCCCAGTCGAGTTCTTGCACGCATCGTCGCTCAGTCTTGATTATTCGAGCAGATCAAGGCTCGTCTGTACGACGACCTACACTTGCTGGTTCTTAGGGAGACAATACTACAAGGTGGTGCCAAGGAGGTTACCAAGGAGGTTACTAACGGTGAGGATCCAAGGTCGTCTATGTGTTCCTAATGTTGATAGATTGAGAGAGAACACCATCCTCACCGGCCAATTTTGACCCTCCCCTTTAAAATTAATTTATTTATACTTAATAATTTGTAATAATATTTTCAAAATGTTTTCCAACAAATTAATTCAGTATTAGTTTCAAAATTAATCATTTGGTTATAGTATTATGTAATTACAAATTATATTTACTATTTTAGGATTATTAAAACAATTTCTGTATGTAAATTCTATAATTAATTCAATAAATCACTTCTTAAAATAGTTAATTTTTTTACTATTTCAATAATTCAAAAATTAACGTCCTAGTGAAATATTTTCACAAATAATAAATTAATTACAATAATTAGTAATATTTAACAATAACAATTTTCATTACATTTTATTGAAATTATTAAGTTTATTTAACTTAGTTTCAAAAGGGATTAAAGACCAAAAGGCCACAATTGCAATTCTTGAATCAATTACAAAATGGCTACCTTTTAAATGATTTTTAGCCAAATACAAGGCCCAATTCGGACCTGACTCAGTCTAAATGCCCATCTCCTTCTCCACTTTGGCAATATATATCACACCTATTAAACTAATCGGACCTCGCCACGTCACCCTCACTCTGAATTAACAGAACAACCACACCTACATCTGAGCCGTTGATCCATTTGATCAATGGTTCACGCTTATTCCCTAATTTCTCTTTTAATTTAAATACCTGGCCCCCAGACCCAATCTAAGCCGTCCAAATCCAACCATTCAACGGCCGTGACTTTTTACATTTTTATTTCTTTAATCCCAAAATTATCAGGACCGTTGCTCATTAGATCCAACGGCCCTGATCCTATCTCTCACTTTTAAACCTAAAGACACCCCTAGTACCCAAAAATCCTAAATAGTACACTCACCCGGCCGCCTCACCTCAAATCCTAAATGACACTATAAATAGAAGCCTTTAATGTTCTCATCTACCATCACCTAACAAGAGAAAATCATGATCCAACTATCTAAGAGAAACACACACACAAACACCGAGAGGTTTAGGATTCAAAGCCTTAGGTTTCTCACTGATTATGTTTTCTTTGGTTGAGTATTTTCGTTGATCCAACTCGAGTGTTCTGGGATCTTAAGCAATTGAAAAAGAGTTATCGTTTGGTCTGCTGCTCTCAAAAAGGTTAGCACCTCTCGTTCTTTTCTTTTGTTCATTTTACTTGAATACTACAAGCATGCTAAGTGAGGTTCTGTATATTGCAGTTGTTCTATGATGTTTAATATGCTAACATATTTGTGCACTGTCAGTTTAGTGGTTACTTGTGATTAGTTGTCTAGCTTTGAGTCTTTAGTCATTGACCGATTAATTCATTAATTGCTTCCTGCTGATCTTTGTTCTGAGTTTCCAACAGTCTCCATGCCTAAGTTATTATATGTTCATGTTCAAACATGAACTTCATAGCTTTCATTGACCTACATTAAGCTTATCTTTGTCTTGTTGCATCTATATAGCTTTTGTGAGCTTTGAAGTTGAGCTTATTACCTGATAACCATAACTAAGATGAATCTAAAGCTATTCCAGCTTATATCTCTATCTTTACCCTTAAGCTGGAACTCTAAGTGTTTACATGCTATTTCTATGCTCATATCTATTAGACCGCTTTTGAGTTGCTGCTACGTCCCTTCATTCTGTTTAGTTTACCTATTGCTTCTACTAACATGATCCTGTTTGAACCAAATCTCTCATTTCTTCTCTTTGTAATCCTATTATACACATCCGTTAAAGCTATATCATTTTTCATAATGTGATTAGGATTCTGTTCTTTCCCTCAGTTATAAAGACTGGTAATTAGATGAGTTGAACATAACTGTTTTCTTGATTAGTCAATACCATCAACAACATGTTTATTTGATATCTCCTATCTCTCATATTTAGGGTCATCATGCATCTTTATCTTCTAAAACAACAAACCTAACTACTCTGCACTAGTTAAGTAATAACTTTTAAAAGGAAGTATGATCAACCCTGTATTCATGTACTGCCTTAATACTAAGCTTTGAGTTAAACCTGTTTTGTTGAAGTATCTTTTCCCTTATGTGTAACCTTCTTTTTAACTTACTGTGTAAAGTTTCCCCTATTTGTATAAGAATCATCACTGCATTTGAAATGTTTAAGTATCTGACTGAATGCTGCATATTTCTTGTTTAGTTCATGATTATATATCCTGTCCAGAATTGCCCTAATTTTTACTCTATGATAACTTTGAACCTAGTTTAATCGCTAAAGTCTCATAAGAATCTAGGTCAATCTTATTTGAACTTGATGATTTATTAGGAGTATAATTTGTATAAATCCTTAGGAACTCTCTTTTGTCGTCTGTAACTTGTATGTCTGTTGAAAGTCTCGATGATGTCTTAGATGTCTTCAACTACCACTAAAAAATGACTAGTTATGACTGTATTGCTTGAATTTACATTGCTAATTCTCTTTAAAAGTATTAATGCCAACCTATGAATATGCTGAAAACAAAGTCAGCCAATTCACCAAGTTCACCATACACAAAGAACCTCTATATATGTTGAGTTGCTGTTGTACAACTTTACCTTTCTTTGGCGTATTGCCTTATTCTAAATTTGGATTGTTGTAACATGTTTTTGATGTTTCCGATGTTCATCTGTATGAGTTTAAGAATTAGATCTTCAGATAGGTGGGAAGGTATATATTTTCTGATAGGTTGTACTTTAGCGTTTAATTTACATTGGAAGGGCCTCATTGGCACTCAAACGTGTAAGGAAAACATGTCGTCACTATTTAAGGGCATTTGGGAGCGGAGTTCGACTTTAGGTTGGGCTTCTCTCCCCGGCACAAGCATTGCACTGGGCATTGAGTCCCTTGGGAACTTTGAAGTGTCGGGGGATCCAAAGGGAGCATCGACCTCGAGTGGAGCTCCCTCCTTAGCTCTTAATTCATTGACACATTTAGTTCTTTAAGGGTTTAATATTTAACGACAACAAAAGGTTTCCAATGTGAATTATTTGCTAAGTAAAACCACCACATTAATATATAACTTCCCACAGTATTAATCATTTCCTTGTTTCAGTTATCCGTTTGTATAACTGTAATGTATATTAAAATGTGACCTATTATGTGCATTAGGGTATGCTGAGAACATGGAGTACATTTATAATGACCTTCTTTAGTTCTTTTGGACATGTACACGTTTGGGCCTGCTGAATTCCTATGGAATTATGGCCCAAACCAGCCTTGCTGCATCCTTGGAAATCCAGTCTTGCCATAGCCGCACCTCTCAAATTGCTGGGCCTACCTTATTGAGGCCCAATCTTCAGAGTCCAGTCTTCTCCCTTAATCCTTTCATTACTGCACATTATTCCCATATCCTAGTTTACTGCCTTAATTATTTTCGCTTATTGCCTTCGCTGTCTTATCGCATTCTCATTATCATGTATTAACACTCATATATTAGATCATGTGTTTTCCTTTTATGCTTTAGTATTACATAAAATTTAGGCAGACCTTAATTAATATAGGATTTAAAAGGAAACAACTAGTAATTGACCTCCGCCATCATTTAATTCCTGTCTGTTACACTCACTCTTCTTTAAGGTTTTTGAAGCTTAGGTCTTTAATCAAAATGGCCGCCTGTTTTTCAAAGAAAAATTAGGAAAAAAGATCATCGATTTTTTACCAATTGGGAACGAAGTCAAATTTTTCATAAAAAAGGGGGCAGTAACGGACAACCTCAAACGAATTTCGAGAAACTCGCTTCTTCAGATTTTTTGAACACCAAGGTACATTTAAGAATCATTTTTCTTACAAACAACTCTTAAGATTACTCTAGCATCTATTCTTCAAAACTAATCACTTTTCCTAACTTAATAATTCAAGCTTTAAAATATAAAGTACTTTAAATAATTCTCATTGCCTCCAATAACTCTTTTGTAATCCCATCCCCTTCTTAAATCTTAGACATACATTTCCTTTAGTATATAACAAGCTCTACCTTAGTGATAATCAAAGAATAGTGTAAATAACTAGTCCTTAAAATTAGTCTAAGTCCTATGGAGCTACCTTAGGTAGATTCTAAGGGGTGCCTAATGCCTTCCCCTTAGAAGAACAAAAACCCTTATCCATAATCTCACTAGTTTGTAGACCTGCAATGAATATAACTTAGTAATTAAATAGGTACCTAGTATATCTTTAAATATTAGGTGGCGAATCTCTTTCATCAACAACAGAGGAACCACAAGTTGAATCCTATCTTGACTAGTTCAAAATAGGATGCAACAACATGGCGACTCTGCTGGGGATATCACACTTAGGTTTTGACCTTAGTAACTTAGACTAATTTGGCTTCTAGATTTATTTGTACCTTGCTTTGGTTATAATCCAAATTGTAATTACATACTTACATGCTTTATTTGCTCTTTATAATTATTTGCTCTTTATGATCACTATGCTTATTGTTGCTACACCCTTGTTTGTTACTGCTTTATATACACTATCATCACATCTTTTCCAATTGAGTCTTGGCCGTACACTATCACACACAATGGCGCGTCAAGGTTGTATTTTACACCACTTCGAACCGTCTTTTCAAAACTCTCTAGTTTCAGAGAATAGCTTTGTCAGGTCAACAGACATAACTTCTTGCAGCTTTTAGTCCAATTCAATAGTAGGAAACACTCTACTCTAATAAAATAGGTCATACTGCATAAACCTTAGGTGAGTTGGTCCATGGCACCAACACAATTAGGAAAGCCACCCTAATGTCAACGGATCATGCACCCAACGGCAAAATTTCTATGGAAAGACAAACAAACATGACAAGACACTTAAGGATCCGAAGCAATAACTTACCCAAATATCTTTTTTTTGCCCACCTCAAAAATTGAAATCAACCAAAACATCCCTGAAATTAGCATGGTAATGGGAGCACCACATAAACTGAAACAATGGTGGATAAATATTCGTCGGGAACACATAGACGAGGTTTGGATGCACCTAGGGACATTAACTGCATTGATGAGTAGACAGAGTGCTCACTCGCCTGTCGATAGAGTTTTGGGATCCGGCTAAAGTGGTGTTCAAATTTGTCATTTTTGAGCTGGCACCGACATTGGAAGAAGTTACAAGTTTTACAGAGTTGTCGTTCAACGAAAGAAAACCTGTATTGCCAGTTACTATTCCCGGTTATCGGTTCTTGGATACTCTAGGTCTTACCAATAGCAGAAGCCTCAAAAGCATCGAGGACGGATGTGGGAGCCTCGACTAGATGTTTGAAAGGTTTGGGCACCGTGTAAGCTATGAATGATATTCAGGGGAGTTTTAATCTGACCAGGTGATGTGGGAGAGTCTCAAGCCTATCACTTTCGCAATGGCACTATTGGGATTATTGGTCTTCCCACAGTGAAGGCGCCGTATCAACATCAATCTGCTATCAATGGTCCTGACAACCTTCTGCGCCAATCTTCAAGCTACTCTGGTGCTGATGGTGTTAGCTGAGATGCTGAGAGCTTTGTCCACATGTGCATGAAGGTGTGATTCTTTAAGGGTTGTAACTTGTTGCTTCAGATTTGGACTACTGAAAACTTCTTCCAGCGGGACGCCACCATCGACTACTTCGTGGGTGTCAGCAATATGATCAGCAGCCACAATGAAATAATGAGATACTGGATCTCCCCACATGGGCAAGAAGAATGGAGGGGAACACTGACCATTCTGACTGGAGAATGGATCAACTGGAAACTCTTTTGGTTAGGTTGAAGGGCAATCTTGAGGACTCCTCAGAAATACTTCATCGAGTTGATCGGAGTGGAAGGCATTCAACCATACTCACCCCTGAGGGTCCTCAGACAATTCGGAATGATCCAAGACGTGCCTTTGTGTACAAGCTACGAGGATGAGTACAATGACCAGATTCCAATTCCCAGGATAAGGAGACTACATGAAGAGTGGAATGACGTGGTGACAATGCCTATGGGTCAAAACTCATGGTGTACTCCCGAGTATTACATTTGGATTAACGAAGAAGAAGAACTGGCCCGCCCATGCAGAGAGGCTATAGCCTGGTTAGAGGACACAATGGTTGCCTAGCAGATTTATTAGGAGATCCTGCCGCATTATCTTGTGACCACATCAATGCATTGTTAGGTGGTCCCAGGATCCATTGACCACATGTTGCCACCGGCTGAAGATGATGATCGAGTCGTAGAGTGCATCCAGATAGAGTCAAGCACAGAGCCAAAAGAAGATCCGGAGGAGGGGTATTAATTCAACGATGATGCGGAAGAGTTTGAGGAAGACCCGAAAGAGGATCCGGAATAGGAGCCAGAAGGAGAGAAGGGCACATGACGCGACTCAGGGGATGGTTATTAGAGTTGATTGATTTCCTCCTCTTTCCCCACTTTGTACCTTTATCCCTAGTTTCCTTTCCAAAAGGGCAAATTGTTAGAGCCCATGCAGCTTTATCATGTAATCCTTGTTCCCACTTGTATCATTCCAAATTATCAATGAAAACAAATTGCTTCAGATCTAAGTGTGTCAATTCCAAATGTCTGTCAAATATCCGCGAACTAGGCCTACCTCCGGCAATGAGAGGTCCCTGCGAATTCTAGGAATGCGCTAGTTGCAGTGCACGGATTATCTGCACTGTGTGACTTTCTGCTTGCATAAATGAAGAAACTGACTCTTTCTCCTTTTCTTTGCTTCTTGTTTTTTTTCTTTGGCTTTATTATTATCCCCAAAAAGAAAACAAAGTTGGGTTGTGTCGACCAAAATTGGCGGAACCACCATACAATCTAAAGTCAAAGGGAAAGATGTCAGCCGTGGAAGACCCAACTGAACATGTTCTGGTCATAGCCGACAGCCTTGGGCGATCAGGGGAAAAGGATAGTACTAGGAATGATGAACACGTGGCCAGGATGGCCCAGGAAATGGAGTCCTTAAGGGAGGAGGTACAGCATATCAGAGAACTGGCGCACCTAACCGTGACAACACTTCCTCAACCACCTAGATTCCCTTCTTTTGAATCACTTCCAGATCATTTTCCCTCAACATCACGCCAAAACAACACCACTCCAACTGCCCCCACTCAAGTCATACCTCCATTAACCCCCGCTAACCCACCAAATCCCCCTATTCACACTCCTTATGTACAACAATACACTCAGAGAACACAGAATCCGCCTATTACTACCAAGCAACTACCCATCCTCGTGATGGAGTCACTTTCACCAACAACCAGCACATACCTATGGCACATGCCGCCGCCCATGAATGGTTACGTTCCCCCCTTATATACCGTTACCAAACCTACCTTTACAACACCTGTCACAATCAGGGCGCCTTTTGAGATTGACCAATACGCCGAGATGGAGAGAGAAGCCAGACGTAAGGAAGACGAGTTAGTGTCTGAGCAGTTGCAAATGTTGAGGAGGCAAATGAAGAGTCTTAAAGTTTCCTAGGGCAGCCGAAGTTTGGACTATGAGGATTTGTGTATTCACCAAGATGTGGATATGCCAGCAGGGTACAAACCCCCAAAGTTTGATATCTTCGATGGGACGGGGGACCCTCATACACATTTGAGGGCCTATTGTGACAAGTTGGTCCGAGTGGAAAAGAACAGAAACTAAGGATGAAGTTGTTTATAAGAAGTTTGACGGGAGAAGCACTCACCTGGTATACCCGACAGGATCCGCGAAATTGGAGAAGTTGGCAGGTATGGCGGAGGACTTTATGAATCATTTTCAATTCAATACAGAGATCACTCATAATCGGTTCGCACTGGTGAAGCTACAGAAAAAATTATCTGAGTCGTTTCAAGAATATGCACGACGATGGCTGCCAGGACACAACTTCCGCTGGATGATATTGAGCTAACCAAGTATTTTATTCGATCCCAATAGTGAATATACTTTGAAAAAATAATGGGAATGATCGGTTAAAAGTTCCCCGAGATGGTCAACATGGGAGATTTCTTATAAGAGGGCATAAAATCTGTTAAGGTACAATCAATGGCAGCACTGCAAGCGGCTAGCAAGGCCATCCAGTCAGGGTCGATAGGTAGCAGAAAGAAGAAGAAAGAGGAGGTCTAAGTAGTCGTCCTTTACTACCAAACCAACCTACCTCATGGAAGCACCTCTTACTTCCCAAACAACCACTCACCACCATACACTTACGCTCCATTCTATAATACCCATCCATACTACCACCCTCAACCACAATACAACCCTCCCCGTGCCAACAACAACCAAAACCCAAAATGACTATATGCTCCTGTCCAAATCACAACTCATCAAAATTGACCTGTTTATGCACCACGCCCTCGTCCCAACTATGAATAGAGGGGTCTTAGAACTTATACCCCAATTATTGAGCCTCTAGCCCTATTGTTCGAAAGGTTGAGAAGAGCAGGATTGATACATCCAATCGAGGGAAGGGTTCTTGAGCATCCCTCCAAATATTTTGATGCCACTAAAAGATGCGTGTATCATTCCAATGTACCTGGGCATGACACTGAAGACTGTTTCATGTTGAAAAAAGAAATTGAAATCCTGATCACGAGTGAAGCCATTCAGTGCACTTCAGCACCACCTAATGTGAATCGCAAACCACTGCCAAATTATCAAAACCAGGGAGCTAACATGATCATGTTAGATGAAGAATATAACTTGAAGGGAACAATTATCACTATCGGAAATGCAGAAGCCGCAAGGATCCCTCCTCACAAGGCTCTAATCATTACAATACAACTAAGGCCTACAGTGACAGTTCAAACTTATCTGCAATAACCTGTCGATGCTACTCGAAACAAAGGAACTGACATCGATGAGATGGAAAAGCTGTTCGTGAATATAATTCAAGAATGTTGTGAAGTAACTGACATCAAGACACCGACTATCAGGGATGCCGAACCAGGGGAAGAGCTGCAGATGGACAGCCAGCCCATCTTTGGTTTGCCGGGAGTCTTGGTAGTATGGAACTGTAAAAGTTTTCTTTTGGAAGAGCATGATCAATTGAGGCATGTACCATGTCTGTACGTTTTTGTCATTTGCCTCTTGTGAACACTTAAGATGTTCCCCTTTTGATGAAATAAAAGAATCATTTTTCTAAATATTGCAACCTTGTTTTACCGCTTATTTATACTTGGTTTTTTTCAGTAAAAAAATCGATAAAAAAATGCCTTCCATGATTATGACATGTAGTGAAACCGCTTAGCGCACTGACCCGGATTACGAGGAATATGACGAGAGTATGATGTCAGACAATCTAACGTAGGAGATCGAACAGCTGGAGAGTCATATGAAGCCCAATATCGAAGAAACAGAAATGGTCAATCTTGGTAGAGAAGAAGTTGTAAAAGAAACCAGAATCAATATTCAACCTGGAGCCGAGCAGAAGGAAGAAATGATTGAGCTCCTCCAACAGTACGTCGACGTGTCTGCATGGTTCTATGATGACATGCCAGATTTAAGCACCGGCATTATCTCGCATCGACTACCCACTGACCCTACTAGACTGCCGGTCAAGCAAAAACCCAGGAAGTTCAAACCTAATTTAAGTCTAAGGATAAAAGGAAGAAGTGACCAAACAGATAGAAGCAAATGTAGTAAGGGTCACCAACTATCCAAGCTGGTTAGCAAACATCGTCTCAGTGCCCAAGAAGGACGGAAGATTAGAATATGTGTGGACTATCGAGATCTCAACAAAGCTAGTCCAAAGGACGATTTTCCCCTGCCAAATATCCACATCCTCATCGATAATTGTGCGAAGCATGAACTACAATCGTTTATGGATTGTTTTGCCGGGTACCACCAAATCTTGATGCACGAGGAAGGCGCAAAGAAAACAACTTTCACCACACATTGGTGAGTCTACTATTACAGTGTTATGACGTTCGGTCTCAAGAACGCCGGCGACACCTACATGAGGGCCATGAAAACCCTCTTTCACGACATGATTCATAAAGAGATTGAAGTGTATGTGGATGATGCAAACATAAAATTGTGAAAGAGCTCGGAGCACTTGGATGACCTGGAGAAATTTTTTGAATGCCTACGAAGGTACAGTTTGAAGTTGAACCCAGCAAAGTGTGCGTTTGGGGTCCCCGCTGGAAGACTATTGGGTTTTATTGTAAGCAGGAAAGGGATAGAATTGGATCCGTCAAAAGTCAAGGCCATCCAAGAATTACTGCCACCAAAGAGCAAGAAAGATGTCATGAGTTTCCTGGGAAGATTGAATTACATCAGTCGTTTCATAGCCCAATCCACAGTCATCTGTGAACCAATTTTCTAGCTGCTAAAGAAGGTTGCTACCACAAAATGGACAGAGAAGTGCCAGAAAGCCTTCGATGGAATCAAAGAGTATCTTTCAAACCCGCTAGTGCTGGTTCCCCCTGAACCAGGGAAACCATTGTTGCTCTTTTGTCAGTCTTGGACAATGCCTTTGGCTGTGTGTTAGGGCAGCATGATGAAAATGGGAGAAAGGAGCAGGCCATCTACTACTTAAGCAAGAAATTCACACCATGCGAAGCCAAGTATACCTTGATAAAATGCACTTGTTGTGCTCTGATCTGGATTACTTAGAAGCTAAGGCATTACATGTCGACATACACTAAGCATCTGATATCTCCGCTCGACCCACTCAAGTACATTTTTCAAAAGCCAATGCCTACCGGAAAGCTAGCTAAATGGAAAATTCTCCTCAGTGAATTTGACATTATGTGAATAACTCAAACAGCTATCAAAGGGAAAGCTTTAGCCGACCACCTCGCCGAGAATCTAGTGGATGGGGATCATGAACCGCTTACCATGTATTTCCCCGATGAAGAAGTACTGTTTGCCAGGGAGGATATTGCAGAATCATACCCTGGATGGAGAACATTTTTAGATGGAGCAGCAAACTTCAAAGGAGTCGGGATTGGGGAAGTCCTGATTTCGGAATCTGGACAACACTATCCAGCATCGGCAAAGATAAGATTCCCTTGTACCAATAATATGGTTGAATACGAGGCGTGCATCCTTGGAATCCGGATGGCAGTCGACATGAACATCAAAGAACTTTTGATCATTGGAGATTCCGATTTACTGATACACCAAGTCCAAGGAGAACGGTCCACTAAGAATGTCAAGATACTGCCATACCTGCACTGCGTGAAGGAAAGCTATGCAAGAAGTTCATAAAGATAGCATTCAGGCACGTCCCCAAAATTCAAAATGAGTTCGTCAATGCCCTCGCGAACTTATCATATATGATCCAGCATCCAAATAAGAATTACATCGACCCAATCAAGGTAGAAATCAGGGATCAACATGCCTATTGCTTCCATGTGAATGAAGAACTAGATGGTAAACCATGGTACCACGACATCAAGAAATTCCTCGCGTACCAGGAGTACCTAGAGAATGCTACTAATGGTCAAAAGCGAGCCCTCAGGAGGTTAGCAAACCACTATTTCCTTAACAGGGAAGTCTCTTATAGGAGGACCCCAAACTTAGGTTTGCTGGGATGTGTAGACATCGCTGAAGCAACCAGACTGTTGGAAGAAATATATGCAGGGACGTGAGGACCCCACATGAACAGGTTCACGTTAACTAAGAAGATTTTGAGAGCCGGATACTTTTGGATAACTATGGAAAGTGATAGTATCCGCTACATGTAGAAGTGTCACCAGTGTCAGATTCACGAATATTTTATCCAGGTTCCACCAAATGAGTTAAATGTAATGGGTTCACCCTGGCCTTTCGCCGCCTGGGGCATGGACGTGATAGGACCCATAGAGCTTGCAACATCAAACAAACATCGTTTCATCTTGGCAGCTATCGAGTATTTCACTAAATGGGTCGAGGCATCTACTTACAAGGCCGTCACAAAGAAGGTAGTGGCAGATTTTGTCCGAAACAACATCGTCTGCAGATATAGAATACCAAAGTGCATCATCACTGATAATGCCACTAACCTCAATAGCGACCTCATGAGAGAAATCTGTGAGAAGTTCAAAATTGTCCACCATAATTCCACAGCCTACAGACCACAAATGAATGGGGTAGTCGAGGCAGCTAACAAGAATATCAAGAGGATTCTGCAAAAAATAGTGGACAATCACATACAATGGCACGAGAAGCTACTTTCACTTTATTAAGCTAGCAGACTACCATGAGAACATCTACTGGGGCAACACCATACATGTTGGTATACGGCACTGAAGCGGTGATACTTGCAGAAGTCGAGATACCGTCTTTAAGAGTCATTCAAGAAGCAAAATTAGACGATGCAGAGTGGATACGGGTCAGGCAGGAACAACTCATGCTCATTGATGAGAAAAGAATATATGCAATGTGCCATGAACAGCTATAACAGAACAGGATGGTCAGTGCATTTATCAAAAGAGTGAAGCCTCGCCAATATACACCGGGGCAATTGGTTCTGAAGAAAATCTTTCCCCATCAAGAAGAAGCAAAAGGGAAGTTTGCACCAAACTGGCTAGATCCTTATGTGGTTCATCGAGTGCTGTTTGGTGGAGCTCTAATCTTGGCAGAAATGGATGGAAGAGTCAGCACGAAGCCTATCAACTTGGATGCAATCAAGAGATATTACGCCTGAAGACAAATAGAGTTAGGGTTTTTGATGTAACAGAACTACGTTCAACCAGACTACCCACGGAGGGATATGTAGGCAACCTACATAGGGTTCAGTTTCTCTCCCCCTTTCTCTTGTAATAGAAAAAACCAAATATCACTTTTGTATGCTCTTCAAGAACTATGCTGACTTGATTTCCTCAGAATGGAATACGTAGGCAATCCTCATCGGATTCAGTCATCTTTTGTAATTGAACTACGTTCTGGCCTGATTCCACTTGGATAAGTAGGCTGTCTAAGTCAGACTCGACCATTTTCATTCTTAGTCTCATCATTTTGCATATGTAATAATCGAACTACACTTCGACCTGGTTCTGTTTTGGATACGTAGACTGCCTGCATCAGGCTTGATCATTTTCATCATATTTTATCATTATCCCATGAACTATGTTCAAACTCGATTCCATACCTTTCTAATGTGTTAGTTTTAATTAGGACGCAGTCGCAACAGCAAGTAGCTGCGTTGTTAAAGACGTCACGGAAGATCGACAACAACAGGACAAAGTTCTCAAAGGGATATGTTCACGTGTGGGGAACTTTCATAACATGTCATAATCCAGAACAACAAGTATTTTTAAAATGTTTTCTAAATATATATATATATATATGTGTGTGTGTGTGTGTGTGTGTGTGTATGTGTGTGTGTGTGTGTGTGCATATAGTAATTTGTTCCATCTACCGAACTTCGTGGCGCATTCATGAGCGTGGTCGATGCAAACCAACTTCCCCCATACTAAGAAGTTTTCTTTGAGTGCAGGGTCAATAGGGAGTAAAGAATCGTTAGGACCACACTGGGCAAATGACGGATCCGCCACTTGCCTAAGATTATCTCTCTTCCTTTTACTTAAAATTTTTGAGTACAACTAAAGATAACTTTTGAATCCTTTGTAGGTGTCTCGGAATTAGACAACTGACATAGAAATTTGTACATAGCAAACTGTCAACTCGATCAATCAGAGCGTCCTAAACAAATTGCACGTCAGCTTCACCAATCGAAGTCCTGTATATAGCAAACAGTCAACTCAATCAACCGGTGCACCCTGTACAAATCGCACGTCGGCTTCACCAATTGAAGTCCTGTGTATAGCAAACTGCCAGCTCAATCATTCGGAGCACCTTGTACAAATCGAACGCCGGCTTCGCCAACTGGAGCCTTGTATATAGCAAACTGAAAACTTTGCCAACAAAAGCAATCCGCAACATTGCTCCGTCATCACGGACACCGAATAGACAATCGCAAACCTCGTCACTAACGTTCTACCAATCGATGGTTGCAACTTAGCTTCGCAGTTAAGAGTATCTCTTGGGCGTTTAAATGTTTAAATTTTTTGTTCATGCAACTTTAGGCATGATTATGATTTTGACCAATCACTCCCAGGCGGAGATTACTTTACACTTTAGTGCAAAGCTTTCCAAAGAAGCGGAGACGCACTTTACAGATCGAGCTCTCTCGACAAGCGAAGATATTTTTTAGTGCAACTCTCTCCCAACAAGCGGAGACAATTTTCAAATGCTCCAATAGCTGCAGAATGGTACATAGGCCGGCTAACAAATCGAGTCAGGATCAAGTATCCTATCATCCCAATCCCAAATAACAGCTCGCTGGTAGCCAGACATCATCATTTTCGCATCATTTACATCATATCTTAAATATATTCTACATTACAATATATGTTTGGTGTGCGTGTATTTCATTTGTTTTGCAGGAACAAACGCTGCAATGTGGAACTTTTTCTTAGAACAACCCCGAACTTCAACTCTATGGGATAGCCAACCCAGTACCGGGCCTAAGATCCTAGCTCAGGACGATCAGCGAGCACAAAATTTCGAATCATTCAAATTAGGTGGAAAAATTCAAGCTACAATGAGTGACCTATCTTCCGTCTCGCCATATCACCACAATACAATACTGGTGCAATTCCTGTGAGTGCCACTTCTCCAAAATCCCTACTCCAGAACTACATGAGGCCTGTTCCTTGTTAAGCCCGAGTATGTAAGCAATTCAAAGCCAAAATTCGGCCCGATACTCTCGAATCTTTCTAGATTTCTTCCCCAATTCAATCTAGCAAATTCACCATCAACATTTCCTACAATACCTGCCTAAAGTCGGGACAAAATTTGCTTTGGTTCAATTTTTTTTCTAGAAAACTTTTTCATCGTCTCCGATCAAAGAGGATCATCTGTTGACGGCCAATTTTGACCCTCCCTTTTAAAATTAATTCATTTATACTTAATAATTTGCAATAAATATTTTCAAAATATTTTCCAGTAATGAATACCTACTTCTAAATATTAATTTGGTATTCGTTTCAAAATTAGTCATTTGGTATTGGTATCATGTAATTACAAATTATATTTACTATTTTAGGATTATTATAACAATTTCTATACGTAAGTTCTATAATTAATTCAATAAATTACTTCTTAAAATAGTTAATTAGTTTACTATTTCAATAATTCAAAATTAATTTCCTAGTGAAGTATTTTCACAAATAATCAATTAATTACAATAATTAGTAATATTTAACAATCATAATTTTCATTATATTTTATTGAAACTATTAAGTTTATTTAACTTAGTTTCAAAAGGGATTAAAGACCAAAAGGCCACAATTGCAATTCTTGAATCTATTACAAAATGGCTACCTATTAAATGATTTTTAGCCCAAATACAAGGCCCAATTCGGACCTGACCCAGTCGAAAAGTCTATCTCCTTCTCCACTTTGGCGATCCATGCCACACCTATTAGACCAATCGGACCTCGCCATGTCACCCTCACTCTAAACTCACAGAACAAAATCACCCACATCTGAGCCGTTGATCCCTATGATCAACGGTTCACGCTTATTCCCTAATTTCTCTTTTAATTTAAATACCCGTCCCCCAGACCCAATCTCAGCCGTCCAAATCCAACCATCCAACCATCCAACGGTCGTGACTTTTTACATTTTTATTTCTTTAATGCCCAAATATTTAGGGCGGTTGATCAGTAGATCCAACGGCCTAGATCCTATCTCTCACTTTTAAACCTAGAGACACCCCTAGTACCCCAAAAACCCTAAATCATTCTAACACTCACCCGTCCGCCTCACCTCCCCCTTTCCTCTTCTTCTCTCATCTCACTCGAACTTATAGACCCATCAATCACCCAAACCTTGCACTAATTAGTGCAAGGTCACGATGCATCAGAGAATCATGCTTCATATCTCTCACGTCCACGATTCTCGTTGATTACTTCCTGTTTTTGTCACTCCATTTTAAATCTCCCAAATCTGAAAACCCTAAGTATGGAGATAAAACTTCAAATCAACCGTGGCATGCATGGCCTTCCATTCTGTCTCTACACCACAAAGCTCATCCCTTTCCTTTTTTGCTATTCGATTTCAAAAATCCTCTTTGAAGAGGTATACCAGATGGTGAAACTTCAGCTCGCTAGACCTCCTCCTCTGTCTTTTAAAATCAAAGGAGAGTCTGGGACATTAGCTGGCCTCAACATTGATATTCAGCACCCAGATGTCTTATGCAATGACCTCTGAGTATTAGGGTTCTGACTAGCAGTCCTTCGCACCTCATCGATCAGCTTTCTTCACTCATGTAACTTGTTCACTATTTGTTCCCCTCTGTCTCTTTGATTTTCACTAAATCTTCCTATCATCATCAATCTGTCGTCACCTTCCAATATCTGATTTGAATTCTTTGAAACCCTAGAGCCTTAAATGTCACTATAAATAGAAGCCTTTAATATTCTCATCTACCACCATGTAAAAAGAGAAAATCATGATCCAACTATCTAAGAGAAACACACACACAGAGATTGAGAGGTTTAGGATTCCAAGCCTTAGGTTTCTCACTGCTTTTCTTTTCTTTTGCTGAGCATTATCGTTGGTCCAAACTCAAGTGTTCTGGGATCTTAAGCAATTTAAAAAGAGTCCTCGTTCAGTCTGTTGCTCTCAAAAAGGTTAGCACCTCTCATTCTTTTCGTTTGTTCGTTTTACTTGAATACTACAAACAGATTAAGTAGGTTCTGTATATTGCAGTTGTTCTATGATGTTTAATATGCCAACATATTTCTGCACTGTCAGTTTAGTGGTTACTTGTGATTAGTTGTCTTGCTTTGAATCTTTAGTCATTGACTGATTAAATCATTTTTCTGCTGATGTTTGTTCTGAGTTACCAACAGTCTCCAGGCCTAGGTTATTATATGTTCATGTTCAACATGAAATTCATAGCTTTCATTTACCTGCAATAAGCTTATCTTTGTCTTGTTGCATCTCTATAGCTTTTGTGAGCTTTGAAGTTGAGTTTATTACCTGATAACCATAACTAAGATAAATCTGAAGTTGTTTCAGTTTATATCTCTATCCTTTACCCTTAAGCTGGAACTCTAAGTGTTTACATGCTATTTCCCTGCTCATGTTTATTAGACCGCTTCTGAGTTGCTTTTACGTCCCTTCATTTTGTTTAGTTTACCTATTGCTTCTATTAACATGATCCTGTGTGAACCAAATCTCTCTTTTCTTCTCTCTGGAGTCCTATTATACACATCTGTTAAACCTATGTCATTTTTCATAATGTGATTAGAATTATGTTCTTTCCATCAGTTATAAAGAATGATAATTGGATGAGTTGAACTTAACTGTTTTCTTGATTAGTCAATACCATCAGTAGCATGTTTATGTGATATCTCCTATCTCTCATCTTTAGGGTCATCATACATCTTTATCTTTGTAAAAAAAAAACCTAATTACTCTGCCCTAGTTAAGTAGTAACTTGTAAAAGGAAGTATGATCTACCCTGTATTTATGTACTGACTTAGAACTATGCTTTGAGTTAAACATGTCTTGATGAAGTGTCTTTTCCCTTATCTGTAACCTTCTATTTAACTTACTCTAAAATGTGTAAAGTTTCCCCTGTTTACATAAAAATCATCACTGCACTTGAAATGTTTAAGTATCTAACTAACTGCTGCATGTTTCTTGTTTAGTTCATGATTATATATCCTGTCCAGAATTGCCCTAATTTTTGCTCTATGATAACTTTGAACCTAGTTTAATCGCAAAAGTCTCATAAGAATCCAGGTCAATGTTATTTGAACTTGATGATTTATTAGGAGTATAATTTGTATGAATCCTTAGGAACTCCTTGTTGTGGTCTGTAAATTGTATATCTGCTGAAAGTCTCAATCATGTCCTAGATGTCTTCAACAACCACTAAATAATGACTAGTCAAGACTATATTGCTTGAATTTACATTGCTAATTCTCTTTAAAAGTATTAATGCCAACCTATGAATATGCTGAAAACAAAGTCAGCCAATTAACTAAGTTCTCCATACATAAAGAACCTTTATATATGTTGAGTTGTTGTTGTACAACTTTACCTTTCTTTGGAGTATTGCCTTAGTCTAAATTTGGATGGTTGTAACATGTTTGTGATGTTTCCGATGTTCATTTATATGAGTTTCAGAATCAAATTGTTAGTTTCATGTGATACATATGTGTGCACGGTCGAAATCGGGCTAGATTAATACACGGCAGATCGGGCTCGGTACGAGAAGGGTTGAAGATGACCTCGAGTTTTGTTAAAGTAGGACATGAGGTTAGAACGTCTGTCCTCGAGAACACTGAGCCCGTAATTCAAAATCGACCTTGACCCTGAACATGCTCGAGGGAAGATCGTCGAACCAAAATAACGGAAAGCCAAAATATACGTAACAGGTCGAACATCATGGTGGGAATCTCGGCACGAATCAACGGAATCGCTTAATTAGCTAATCAGGAGATTTTTTACCTTATACAGAATTGTACCTAAAGTAGGATTCCCCTACTATATTAAGGGGGATCTAATTATTTGTACGGGTGTATTTTTCCTTATCATTAAAAATAGCAATATACTGATCTCTTTAGCGATGACTGTCTGATTATTCTTTTTCTAACCCCGATTGCAACGTTTCTTGGCCCAAGGACAATCAACATACAAGGCCAACACCGCCTAACTTGTGTGGTTTGCATTCCTTTTTTTGTCATTAATATTAATTTCAATTTGGTTTCTCATTTTTGTATCAAATTAGATCACATATCCTTAAACCTACGAAAAATATTCAATTGTTATCCGATTTAGCGCCCATCGTGGAGCTAAGGATAATAGTGGTTATTTGATACAAATCTCCATAACACACACACTGCTTCACACTTGCTCTTTGAAGTGTCTTTGATTCCAGGCTATAATTCGGAAATGTCAAGCTCTCAATCGGCACCTCTGCATGTTGACAACGAGTCCGGTCACCAATGTGAAAATAACAACATAGCTCCTAGTAACGAGATCTCGATTGCAGATCCGCTTGACGCTAATTCACATGTGGCTGTTGATGCGGATCCGCCTATGAATAATCTTCGAAATATTGCAGACTCAACAGATGACGATAGCTCAGTTACAAAATCGAAAAAGCCATGTACCAAACAAGGTTGAGTCCGGTCCTTCCCGGGAAATTACACGCAGGGATGAATCAGTCGTAGGAAGGTCGAATAATATGAATCGGGGGCGAACCCCGAAATTATAAAGATGCTTGAGGAGCTGACAAAACGGATAGAATTAGGGGAGAAAAAGATCGAGTCAAATGACAAAAAGGTGGAAACCTACAATTCCAAGGTAGACCAAATCCCAGGGGCACCCCCAGTTTCAAAAGGCCTGGATTCCAAGAAGTTCGTGCAAAAACCTTTTCCACCAAGCGCGGCTCCGAAGCCAATCCCCAATAAATTCTGTATGCCCGAAATACCCAAGTATAATGGAATGACCGACCCAAAATAACATGTAACATCGTATACATATCAAAGGGAACGACTTGGAGGACAATGAGATCGGGTTTGTTCTATTGAAAAAATTTGGGGAGACCCTGTCAAAGGGAGCTATGATATGGTATCACATCTTACCTCCTAATTCTATTGACTCATTTGCTATGCTTTCAGATTCTTTTGTAAAGGCACACGCAGTTGCCATCAAGGTCGAAACAAGAAAATCGGACCTTTTCAAAGTCAAACAAAAGGATAACGAGATGCTCGGAGAGTTCGTGTCCCTGTTTCAAATGGAACGAATGGATCTGCCGCCGGTTACTGATGATTAGGCTGTTCAAGCTTTCACTCAGGAACTCAATATTCGAATCTCTGTGGCTTCACCGCAACCAAAGAAGAACTTAATAGAATACCCAGCTGTTATATGGGCTGACATACATAACCGGTATCAATCGAAAATCAGAGTCGAAGATGATCAGCTGGGGGCCACTTCGGGGTCCGTCTATCTCGTTAGAGCTGTTGACAGAGTCAAAAGGGATATTGATCGCAAACCAAGATCGAATAGGGATCGATATCAGCCATATCATGGGGACAGAAAAATCAGTGGATCCGGGCAGAACCCCGTAAAAATGAAAGGAGAATGACCGAGGCCAGAGCAGTGGGGGACTTATAACTAATGAAAACTGTTACGCTTGGTCCCACCTCGATATGACTGCTATCCCAGCGGGGATAAACACTCACAAGTTGAGCCTGGACCCGAAGTTCCATCCGGTTAAACAAAAAAGGAGGCCCCAGTCCGAAATCAAACATGCTTTCATCAAGGATTAGGTATCTAAACTTTTAAAAATAGGGTATATTCGGGAGGTCAAATACCCGAATTGGTTAGAAAACGTAGTGGTAGTCCCTAAGAAAGGAGATAAATTAATAATGTGTGTAGATTATAAAGATTTGAATAAAGCTTGTCCCAAAGACTCTTTTCCCTTGCCCAACATCGATCGCATGATTGATGCTACGGTCGGCCACGAGACCCTTAGTTTTCTCGATGCATATTCCGGGTACAACCAAATACGGATGGACCCGGGTGATCAGAAAAAAACTTTCTTCATCACTAAATATGGCACATATTGTTGCAACATAATGCCGTTCGGGTTAAAAAATGTCGGTACCACATAGCAAAGCCTAGTAAACTGAATGTTCGAGAAACAACTAGGGAAGTTAATGGAGGTTTACATTGATGACATGTTAGTTAAGTCCCTGTGAGTAGAGGACCATTTAAGACATTTGCAGGAAACATTTAGTATACTGAAGCAGTCAACATGAAGCTGAACCCAGAAAAATGCGCGTTTGGAGTGGGGTCGGGTAAGTTCCTTGGATTCATGGTATCGAATCGGGGAATCAGGATCAATCCTGAAAAGAACAAAGCCATCGAAGATATCATGGTCGTGGACAATGTGAAAGCAGTGCAAAGGTTGACCGGATGAATAGCCGCTCTGGGGCGATTTATTTCAAGGTCGTCCGACAAAAGTTACCGGTTCTTCGCACTGTTGAAAAAGAAGAACAACTTTTCATGGACCCCGGAATGCCGGCAAGCTTTGGAGGAACCCCACCATTGCTTCATACACCGAAGGTGGACGAACAACTGTACCTATTCTTGGCGGTCTTGGAGATAGCAGTAAGTGGAGTCCTAGTTAGGGAAGAACAAGGTATGAAATTTCCAATTTACTTTGTCAGTAGAACCTTAGGCGAAGCCGAAACTAGGTACCCCCACCTAGAAAAACTGGCTCTCGCTTTGTTACGGCCTCTAGGAAACTGAAACCGTATTTCCAATGTCATCCCATATGTGTCGTAACGACTTACCCACTAAGGAATGTTACGCATAAGCCCGAGCTCTTGGGCCGATTGGCCATAGAAATAAGTGGGTACGACATTGAGTGTCGACCTCGGACCGCCATTAAATCTCAGATTTTGGCAGATTTCGTGGCCGATTTCACACCAACCCTAATACCCGAGGTCGAAAGAGAGTTGTTGATTGACTCAGGAACTTCCTCAGGAATATGGACCCTCTTCACGGACGGTGCCTCGAAAGCTAAAGGGTCCAGACTTGGGCATCCTATTAAAGCCACCAGCAGATAATATAATTAGACAATCTATTAAGACTGTGAAATTGATTAACAATGAGGCCGAATATGAAGCCATGATTACAAGCCTTGAACTAGCCAAGAGCTTGGGAGCGCAAGTGATCGGAGCCAAGTGCGACTCCCTTCTTGTGGTAAACCAAGTCAATGGAACGTTCGATGTCAAAGAGGAAACGGATGCAAAGGTACTTGGACAAATTGCAAGTGACATTACATCGGTTCAAAGAATGGAATTTACAGCACGTACCTGGGGATCAAAACAGCGAGGCCGATGCCCTCACCAACTTGGGGTCGTCGGTCGAAGACGACAAATTCAACTCGGTAAAAGTCGTACAACTTATGAGGTCAGTAGTGGAAGAAGGTCATGCTGAGATCACCTCGACGAGCCTAACATGGGATTGGAGGAACAAGTAGGTAGAATATCTTAGATCCGGTAAATTGCCGTCAGATCTAAAAAAGTCACGGGCCCTGCATACAAAGGCGGCACGATTTAGCCTGTCCAAAGATGGAATCTTGCTAAGAAGAACATTTGATGGCCCACTCGCGATATGTTTGGGACCGAGCGATACTGAGTATGTTTTGAGGGAAATCCATGAGGGTACTTGCGGAAATCATTCAGGCGTCGAGTCATTGATTCGAAAAATAATCAGAGCCGTTTGTTGGGTCGATATGGAAAAAGACGCAAAGGAATTCGTTCGTAAAAATAATGAATGCGAAAGACACGCCCCGATAATCCATTGACCCGGGGAGATGCTCCACTCAGTTTTATCACCATGGCTGTTCATGAAGTGGGTAATGGACATCGTTGGCCCTCTTCCGTGGGCACCAGGTAAAGCTCAATTTATACAATTTATGACCAATTATTTTTCTAAATAGGTGGAAGCTCAGGAATATGAGAAGGTTAGAGAAAAATAGGTCATCCATTTCATTTGGGATCACATCATATGCCGATTTGGAATGCCAGCCAAGATCATATGCGATAACGGGAAGCAATTCATCAATAGAAAAGTAACCAAATTCCTCGAAGTTCACAAGATCAAAAGGATCCTATCAATACCCTACCATCCTAGTGGGAATAGACAAGCTGAATCTACCAACAAAACCATACTGCGAAATCTCAAAAAGAGGTTAACCGATGCCAAAGGGAGATGGAAGGAAATGTTACCCGAAGTCCTATGGGCGTACCGTACGACCGCGAAATCTAGCACCAGGGCCACCCCGTTCTCTCAGGTTTATGGCGCCAAAGCTTTGATAACGGTCGAGGACGGGGAGCCAAGTATCAGATTCTGATATGCAATAGAGGAATCAAACCACGAAGCCATGAATACAAACCTAGAGCTGTTAGATGAAAGGCGCGAAGCCGCTCTTATTCGGTTAGCTGTCGAAAAGCAATGGATCAAGAGGTATTACAACAGAAGGGCTAGCCTTTGATACTTCAACATCGGGGACTTAGTAGTAAGAAAGGTCATGCCGAACACACAAAGTCCGAACGAGGGAAAGCTGGGACCGAACCGGGAAGGACCTCTTTATATCATCAAAATCACCGGAAAGGGATTCTAAAAGCTCGAAACAATGGACGGTAAACAACTACCGAACAACTGGAATATAACTAACTTAAAGCGGTATTACTGCTAAACTACGGCCCCGTTCTTTATATTTTTATTTACATTATAAACTAACGCTTGCAGGTAGCAAACAAAGGGCCAACGAGATGTTAGGTCTGAAAGCACGCGTTGCACTCTTTTTCCCTTGGACTAGTTTTGTCCGTAATGAGTTTTACGGCCAGGTGTTTAACAAGGCAACAAGTAAATCGTGCTAACATAGATTCGAAGGCAGGTAACGAATCGGTGCAGCAATATTCGAGGCCTGTCTTCGATTAACCCGGAATACTGGGGGGCCACTTTAGCATGAAAGAGACTTCAGGATTGAAGGGTTGAAGATTAATAAGATTTAATGTAAGGGCCAAACGGTCAAAGAACCATGCTCACATAGACTGCTCGAATCCTGACATAAAACTTGTACCCATATATTACTATTGTGCACAAGAATAAAGAGAAGTCTTTTCTTTGCAGACATCGTGCCTTTTAAAAGCTTTCCTTTAAATTTCTTAAGAAATTCCCTGCTTATGATCCCCTAATGGTAACGAGCCCAAGGCTGCCTTAACCTGAGTTCAAATAATCACCCTCTCACTCGGGGACTGCCGTCATAAAAAGTAAACTCAGACGGTCCAAATTATTAAATCTTATAGGCACGAAGCTTATTTGGCAACGCCCGAATTAAAAGGCTAAGGCCATTCCAGGTTAACAAAACCCGAAGGCACAAAGGCACAAAGGCACAAAGCTTATTTGGTATTGCCCGAGCTATAAAGGCTATGGCCGTATAATAACGACTCGGACATGTCTGAAGGCCACAACAAAAATAACAAGGCATTGAAATTTCTTAACTGGGTATGAAGGCTACACCCGACAAATAATAGAACTAAGCGACTTTGGGGAAGAAAGTTTTCGGTAACACCGATTCCCGGTGAAGTGGGGCCCAGATAGTATGGAAAGATGTGGAGATTTGTCTTGGCATGGGTAGGATAATTTTTTGAGAGTTTTTGGAGGATTATGGTAGGAAAACAATGTAAAGTGGGGCCCGGATAGTATGGAAAGTTGTGGAAATTTATCTTGGCATGGGTAGGATATTTTTGAGGGTTTTTGGGTTGGTAATGGAGGATTAATGGGGGATTAGCAAGGATTAAGACAATTATCCTTTATCGATCATAGAATTGTCTTCCAGGCATCTTTTCGAAGACCTTGTGAAGTAGCGCCTGGAACTTGACGGTTCTTCACTGCTATGTTCCTTTCCCTTTGGACTGAGAGATGTAATTTGCAACTTTAATCTGGAAATGTCATTAGTGATCTTTTTTCGGATGACTTCATATGCTGTTTGATATTCCTTTGCTGCTTCCCGGACTCTTTCCCAGTGAGGATGGGTATTGGTATAATTCCAGCTCGCCCATTCTTTTGGCCATATCTCTTTTGGGATGCACCTATTTTGCTGAAAAATGATTCTTTGTGCCTCACTATACTCTTCCTCCATTGATAAAATGGACACGGGAAATTTCCACCAGAATGATGCCTCTGCTTGCGCCTGGACTTTTCCATTAATGATCTTCACTGGTCTATGAAACATGAATAATTTTGCTGCATAGGAATCACTGAAACATTTCGTCCAATATCTTGTAGGCTTGAACCATAGTAAAAATACTCTAAGGGCTGGTGTGATGGTATCAAAATCCTTGAAGACGTTGCATTTGAATTCCATGAAAATATAATACTGATGGCATAGGTACCAGAAAAATCATAGTAGTTCTTGTGGAAAATTCTTGGCTTGAGCTATGAATATATGGCAGAATGGATATTCTAGATTGACACCATAAGGCTTTAGAATAGATCCTCCATATTGCCGGAAAACTTGGAGCTCATAATAAGTTCTCCTTTAATTGAAGGATCAAAGGGATCCATGAGGTTGAACAACTCCGGTGGATGATCTGTTGGCTTCAATGAACTAGTTCCCGGTGTATTTGAAAACATAAAGATGTGGCTACTTGGCTTCAGTTTTGCTGGGGAAAATCTTTTTGAGAATTCTTCCGGTCGTGATAAAAAATCTGCGAGAATATTATCCTTTCCTTTCAGGTGCTTGACTTGAAACTTGTACGGAGAGAACCATTGCGCCCATCTGAGAATCTGAGGATTAGGGATAATATTTGAATTTATCCGGATCATTTTTGGGAAAGCCTTCATATCCATTTCTACTAGAAATTCTGTATGGATAAGGAAGAAATTGAATTTCTTGATTCCATTCTTTACTGCAAGAATTTCTTTGAAGGTGGAGTGATAATGTTGCTCGGCATCTTTAAACTTTCCACTGGCGTATCCGCATATTTTCCGCTGGCCATCTTTTTCTTCAAATAGAACAACACTCTAATATTCATGGCTGGCATCAGTTTGCAGTATCTTTTTTCCATCTGAAGGGATGCAGAGAGACTTGACAATTTTACATATCTCCTTTATTTTTCTGACTGCTTCATCCTGTTTCTCTCCCCATGATGGTGCATTTTTCTTGAGCATTTCTGTGGGCGGTGAATTGTATGTAGAGATGTTTGGGATGAAATCTCTTACATAATTTATTGCACCTAAGAATTGTTGGATCTGCTTTGTTGTGAGGTTGGTATCCCGAAATTTAAGTAATTCCTGACATATATGCGGTCCTGGACTGTATTCACCACAAGCAAAATGCATTTCGAGAAAATCAATCTCCTTTCAAGCAAGAACCATCTTTTTTGCTGAGAGCATGATTCCGTACTGTGTTACTAATGTCTCGAATTGACGAAGCAGGTTGACATGTTCTTCTAATATATCACTAAATAACAGGATGTCATCAATGTAAACTAAGGAGGTATGGAGGATGGGTTGGAAGACTTTTATCATGGCTTTTTGGAACAAGGAGGGTGTAGATTTCAACCCGAAGGGCATGAATTTCCACTGGAAGTGATGATCGGGGATGCAAAATCCCGTTTTGGGTCGTTCTTCAGGGTGGATTCCCAATTGCCAAAATCCAGATTTTAAATTAAACTTGGAAAAATATTTGGCCTTGGCTAAGTGGGAGAAAAGAGTGAGTTTATTTGGGATGTGGAATTTATCATCTTGGAGGAAATGGTTTAGTGGCTGGTAATTAATAACTAACCTGTGTTTTCCTCTTATCTGCTCAGCTCTTTTGTTGACATAAAATGCTTCGCATGCCCATTGTGAATCCGATGGCTCTATCAGATCAAATTCCAAAAGTTGTTCGCATTCTTTCTTTGCAAGCTGAAGATGATCTGGATTCATGCCTGAATGACTGGCTTTTGTCGGATTGATGTTTTCATTTTTCTTGAAAGGGAGCTTGATAAAAAACTCTTGGTTTTTCCATAATGGGCTTTTTCCTTTCTTCATGAAATCCTTGTGGTATTCAGCACATGAATGTTCAATGAGATTCTGCTCAATCTCTTTGATTTGTTCATCATCGGTGATTTGGAATAGCCTTGGAATCTTAGAATAAGGTCTGAACTGCTTTTTAAAAGCTATCCCGTTAGCCTTGATCTGGAGTTGATCTCTAAGTTTCCTGTAATTGTCGAATCCAATAATAAGATCTTTTCCTGGAACATCAGATCCTAGCAGCTTGGTTCTCTACTTCAATGCTGGAAAGAACTCAATTGTGACCGGGTGATTTGTAATGACAGTTGTGGTTAAGATTGCATTTGATGCAGTGTTGAAATCCTTGAAATGCGGCACCCATTGATGTTCAGGGAGAGCAGCAGGATTTATGAGTGAGAAAGCAGCTCCGGTGTCGATGAAAGCAATAACTCGAGCTGGTTTATCCCATTTGGATGAATAGACTTTGAGTTCTATTTGAGGAACGACTGTGAGAGCATTGATCTCCTCTCAGGCCTCGATCACTGGTTCTGAAATTTGGTACTGATCATTGCCTTCATCTTCATAGATATCGAGAGAGAATATAGTTTCTTCATTGGGTTCATCATCCACAGAGAATATTGATTCAAGGTCCTCCTCTTTTCTAAGATGTATGCCTGTGTAATCTTCAATCTCTTCAAGGAGTTTGACAGATCTTCTTGATTGGGGAATATTTTTTGCGAAATGTCCAATCTTATGGCAAATAAAGCATCTGTCCTTCTTGTAAAAATTTTCTGGCCTTCTGCGTCTGAAATATTTTGTGCGTCTCTTGGATCTTGATTTTCCATCTGGAATTTTTGGCCATCTGAATCTCCTGAATTCTTTTTGTCGTCTAGATGTGCTGCAGGAACATCCTGATCTGGTGATTAGATCAGTTTTGCGGCATGCTTTGTCAAGCGCTGGATTGTGCTGGATAATTTGCTTTAGGGCTGAGCGCTTCGTACAAATGTCATCCAATGCGACGAAAATAGCCTGCCTGATGTAACCAATTTGTGGGATGGTTATGGACTGGAACTTTTCTTCAATGATGGTCATGGTTTCGGCTTGCCAGTAACTTTGGAAGGGAAGAGATAAAGGCTTGTTTCACATTGATGTCTCCGCTAATTTCAAAGTATATCTTGGCCATTTTTTGAAAATGTCTGTCAATGTCATTTCTGTCGAATGACACACACTTCATCTCGAAGAGTTGTCTTCGCATTTTCTCCTGTCTTTGGCCAGTATCTCCGCAGAAAACTTCATGTAGGATTCGGATGTTGAAGGCAAAATCTTGGGAAGTGAGAAAATTATTTTTGTCTTGAAATCCAAGTGAGTTCCACCAATCTCTGAGGATTCCTGAGAATCGTGAAGTGAGTTCTGATAAGATGACATACTTTTCTCGTTCTGCCAAATTTTTGGTCACCATCCAAGTATAGAAGTCTTGGATCCTCTGAGGCCATTTTGAAATCTTGACGTCGTCAAAGGTGAAAGTATGGAAACCGGTTCCAACTGGCTTGGACGCCATGGGCTCGTATCTCCTTTCTAGGATTGGCTCATCTGTCATGCCTTCTTGTTCGTCAGCTACTTCAGATACTTCTGGCTCTCTCGGCTGGTTTACAAATATTGGAGGATTGTCATCTTCGGAAGAGTTCGTTCTGGATTCATTGCTTGATTGAGAGCTATCTTCCATTGATTCATCTTCTGATGAATTTAGAGATTGTGACCATGGAGTATCTTCTTCTGATATGCATCTTGGCCGGGAGACATAGAGGTCTAGAGCTTTTTGGTCAGAAATCATCAGATTTTCGGGTTTGGACCCTTTTGAACTTTCTCCTTGGTCTCGCCGTTTCTTCGTTTGTTTCTGTGCTGCAATTGCATCTTTTCTTTCCCAAACCAATTTTTCAATATCAAACTCCTATTCTTCTTTTACGGGTTGGGTGAAAGAGAATGGATTTTGTTAGGCAGATGGAAAAGTAGAAAAGGTGTTGTCTAATATAGGTGGGGAATATGGTTGTGAAGACATAGGGAAGAAAGTAGATTTTGAAGGGACAACCGGGGTTGTTTGTGGCTTAAAGTGGTCATTTCTTAAGAGCTGAATCTGTTCTTTGAGGGAAACCGTCTCTTTTTGTTGTTGTTGGAAAAATTGGAAAAGTGAAGTTCCTGGCGGACAAATCTCATATTTTAAATTTTTCAACCTTAGTTCCAACATTTTGATTAGTCCTTCATGGCGAGACGATGTTTGCTCCATCTTTTTCTCAATTGTTTCCACCTTGCTCATCATTTTGTTTTGTGTATGGGCCACGTTCTTTATGGTGTTGCCAATGTTGGTCAGTACCTTGTTTTGGCAGATGGAGTTTTCGGATTGCCAGTTTATTGTTGCGTCTATGTCACTTGTTGGGGGGTTTTTCTCCAGTAGGCAACACTATGTTTTTCTTGGGAATTTTTGGAGAATGGCTTATACCCTCCTTTTCAAAAGGTTGTAGTGAGGGAAAGTCGTGGGTATGACTGGAGCTTGAAGGGCTTAGCATGAATATCTGTGGTTGTGGGGGATTTCTGATTTTCGGAATTGGTAAAGTTTTAGGTTCAGGTGGCTTTTTGGGTTGTGAGGTATGGACTGGTGGTGAATTGGGTTTGGGTGTGGTTTCACTATCCTCCCAACTTGGAGTGAATTTTTCTGGTAATTTTGGCCATTCCTGGGGTTTGTAACTAACAAAAAATTCATATTTACCTGGACGGTTTAATGAGCCAACTGAAGGGTCTTTATTTTCATATCTGGCTCGAAATTGCTTTTCAGTGCTTTTCCCCTTTTTCTTGGATTTTGGTTTGGTTTTGTTGAGGCCGAACCTTTCTCCATGTCGCTGGTGGTGTTCATCATATTCTTCATTTGGATCTTCTAAATAGTCTTGACTGTTGCAATCAAGATCCCAAAAGCAGTGTCCCGTAAAGGGGCATTTGAACCACCAAGTATTCATTCCATTTTTGTCAAAACTTTGATACCAGTCGTGTTCTTCCATAATGCTTTGTATATTCCAAAAGAGTTCTTCGTCAGGTTCAGGGTATGTATCTGTTGTATCTTTGAGTTGGATCATTTGGCAAGAAAAGATGGTTTTATTGGGTTTTTTGAGGTGGGAATGGTCGAAGCTTATGCAAACGATTTTGTCATTTCTTTTGGTAAAAGTTGGTTCACTAGATTGTAGGGATTCCTCCGGTCTCTTAACTTTTCATAATTTGTGATCCAGGAATCAGGAAGAATTTTGACAAGTTTGTCTCTTGAAATTTGTCTGGGTATTTGGGTGCACATGGTGTTTCCTTTGGTAGCATCAATATTTAAGAGTGAAGCATTTTCTCTTCCGGGAAGGCAAAGATCCATGGTATGATTTTGGACTCGCCACGCCATTTGGTGATGAAGAGTGGCTTGGATGGAATCTTTGGCTTGAGGGGCTCCTTGGATTTGGACTTTGGATTTTTAGTGCTTCGGTTAAGTATGGATCATAAAAGGACATGTTGAAATTTGGAAAGATTGTGATGAAGACTGTCCCAGCATTCAAGGTAACTTCTGCAGTACACAAATTTGCATGTTGGTACTCCAAGTATCTTGTATCTAGAAGAGAAAGTCGAGCTACAACAGGTTGACCTTTTCTTCCGTGATATGTTAAAGCAATTCGGATAGCACCAAAATGGATATGGGGAAACCCATGCTCTCTCCATTGCCTGGGAAAATCGTCTGGGATTTGAAGAGTAATAAATTGTTCTTCTCGAGTGGCAAGAATATGATGCTGGTCAAGTTTTGAGGCAGCAACATATTCCTTGACTCCTTTTGGTCTGTGTTGGACAAGGGAACGAATTTGGGTCCAGGGTGCAAATCATTTTTTGGCCAAAGCTGAGTAAGGGTTTATAAGAGGTAGTTCAGTGGAAGATACTTTTTGTTCATCGGGTAGGATATCTACTTCATAGTGGTAATCATATTTTTTGGACAGGGTTTTATATAGAGTAAGAGACATATTCATTTTTGCTAAGGAAGACAATGATGGAAATGACTCAGACATATTTGGTAAACTGTTCCTCCCTCCGAAAGGATGGGCTGGCTCTGATGCCACAGTATAAGAAGAAGAAAGCAAGGGACTTCATAGGTACAAAACCACAGTATAAGGAACAAAGCAAGAGACTCGAGGAAAGCAAGCTTAATCATAGGTACGAAAGTTTCCCTACAAAAAGGGGCTGGCTTCAAAAACCCATATGGGATGGCTTGCCAAGCTACACAAACAGTTAATTTGTTTATAGTCGCAAAAGTTTTCCTACAAAAGGGGCTGGCTTCAACAACCCATTCAGGGACGGCTTGCCAAGCTACACAACTCAGATAACTTTTGTACTATAACCAACGTTAGCTGTTCATAACTCAGAAAACTTTCGCACTACAATAAGCTACTTTCAAAGAGTGCACTTTATTTTCATACATGGACCGTACTACAATAAGCTAACTCTCAAAGAGTACACTTACTTTATTTTCATACATGGACCGGCCTTTCCATCCATTCAAAAGAAAGAACAAGAGGGAAATTTAGAAAGAACTCATATGTAATATATCACAAGACATTTACAAAGAGTGCACGATGATTACAAGATGATTATCTGATGATCCTACAACTACTACAAGGCCTCATTTATATAGGACTAGGAGGTTATTACAAGACAAACATTCTAGATAAAGCAAACCTATCTTACATGGCAAACTTATCTACAAGCGGGTCCCTCCGGATGTGATGGAATTTAGGCAAAACCACTAAAAAACACCTGAAAGCATGTGAACGGGGTGATATATACATGGTGTAGCATGAGGGAGCATGTGACGCCATGTGACTGTATTGTGTTGCATGTGAAGAAGCATGTGGATGCATGTGGAAGCTTGTGAAAACAAGGTGAAGTGGGGCCCGGATAGCATGGAAAGATGTGGAGATTTGTCTTGGCATGGGTAGGATATTTTTTGAGAGTTTTTGGAGGATTATGGTAGGAAAACAACGTAAAGTGGGGCCCGGATAATATGGAAAGTTGTGGAAATTTGTCTTGGCATGGGTAGGATATTTTTGAGGGTTTTTGGGTTGGTAATGGAGGATTAAGGGGGGATTAGCAAGGATTAAGACAATTATCCTTTATCTATCATAGAATTGTCTTCCAGGCATCTTTTTGAAGACCTTGTGAAGTAGCGCCTGGAACTTGACGGTTTTTCACTGCTATGTTCCTTTCCCTTTGGACTGAGAGATGTAATTCGCAACTTTAATATGGAAATGTCATTAGTGATCTTTTCTCGGATGACTTCATATGGTGCTTGATATTCCTTTGCTGCTTCCCGAACTCTTTCCCAGTGAGGATGGGTATTGGTATAATTCCAGCTTGCCCATTCATTTGGCCATATCTCTTTTGGGATGAACCTATTTTGCTGAAAAATGATTCTTTGTGCCTCGCTATACTCTTCTTCCATTGATAAAATGGACACGCGAAAGTTCCACCAGAATGATGCCTTTGCTTGCGCCTGGACTTTTCCATTAATGATCTTCACTAGCCTATGAAACATGAATATTTTTGCTGCGTAGGAATTACTGAAACATTTCGTCCAATATCTTCTCGGCTTGAACCATAGTAAAAATACTCTAAGCGTTGGTGCAAAAGTATCCAAATCCTTGAAGACGTTGCATTTGAATTCCATGAAAATATAATACTGATGGCATAGGTACCAGAAAAACCATAGTAGTTCTTGTGGAAAATCCCTGGCTTGAGCTATGAATATATGGCAGAACGGATATTCTGTATTGACGCCAAAAGGTTTGAGAATGGATCCTCCATATTGCCGGAAAAGCTCATAATAAGTTCTTCTTTCCATTACAATTGAAGGATCAAAGGGATCCATGAGGTTGAACAACTCCGGTGGATGATCTGTTGGCTTCAATGAACTAGTTCCCGGTGTATTTGAAAACATAAAGATGTGACTGTTTGGCTTCAGTTTTGCTGGGGAAAATCTTTTTGAGAATTCTTTCGGTCACGATAAAAAATCTGCGAGAATATTATCCGTTCCTTTCAGGTGCCTGACTTGAAACTTGTATGGAGAGAACCATTGAGCCCATCTGAGAATCTGAGGATTGGGGATAATTTTTGAATTTATCCGGATCATTTTTGGGAATGCCTTCATATCCATTTCTACTAGAAATTCTGTATGGATAAGGAAGAAATTGAATTTCTTAATTCCATTCTTTACTACAAGAATTTCTTTGAAGGTGGAGTGATAATGTTGCTCAGCATCTTTAAACTTTCCACTGGCGTATCCGCATACTTTCCACTGGCCATCTTTTTCTTCAAATAGAACAGCACTCCAATATTCATGGCTGGCATCAGTTTGCAGTATCATTTTTCCATCTGAAGGGATGTAGAGAGACTTGACATTTTTACATATCTCCTTTATTTTTTTGACTGCTTCATCCTGTTTCTCTCCCCATGATGGTGCATTTTTCTTGAGCATTCCTGTGAGCGGTGGAATGTATGTAGAGATATTTGGGATGAAATCTCTTACAATGGATATCGTCGGAAGACTTGCAACAATTCAAGAATCAATTCAAGCCGTCGAAAACGAAAAAGAACAAAGGCAGCAAACCCTGGCTGCCTTTTGGGAGCACCTGCCTCCCATCGATCCTGCACTTGTGGCTGCAGCCATGCAGCGGATCCGGGACCGCATTAGCGTCCTGGAAGAAGAAACTTAGGATAGGAGACTTATGGAAGCAGCAGGGCTGGGTCTGCGAGTGAAACCCCAAAACCTCAAATCCCCTAATGCCTATCAAATAAGAGTCCTACCGAGGATCCGGTGTCTAAGGTGTCTAGGATTTATCCCAAAAGTAAGTAGGAGT
>MCJB01048663.1:243581-263534 GCA_002018475.1 Nicotiana obtusifolia | reverse complement strand
TGTTGCAACAACTCACTAATCTGTTGGAATCAGCTTTAGTTTTTTTGGGGTAATGTTTCAGACTGTTGAAGATGTCCAACAGATAGTCGAGTTGTTGCAACAAGTAGTATACTTGTTGCAGCAAGTCAATAATCTGTTGGAAGTAGCTTCAATTTTTTGGGTTCTATTTCAGACAAAAACTGAAGCTGACTCCAACAGATAGTCGAGTTGTTGCAACAAGTAATACTTGTTGCAACAAGTAGTACACTTGTTGCAGCAAGTCAATAATCTGTTGGAAGCAGCTTCAGTTTTTTGGGTTCTGTTTCAGACAAAAACTGAAGCTGACTCCAACAGATAGTCAAGTTGTTGCAACAGGTGTAACACCTGTTGCAACAACTATACAACTTGTTGCAGCAAGTCAATAATCTGTTGGAAGCAGCTTCATTTTTTTGGGTTCTGTTTCAGACAAAAACTGAAGCTGACTCCAACAGATCGTTGAGTTGTTGCAACAAGTGGAATACCTGTTGCAACAACTCACTCAGTTGTTGTAGGTTATTTATTTAACAATTACAACAACTTCATAATCTGTTGTAGAAGTTGCAACAACCACATTATACGTTGCAACAACTACAACAGCTACTGTAAGTTGTTGGAAAATCAGTAGATTTATACTCAGGTGAAAAATCGAAACAAAACAGCATTGTTGTACTTACCAAATGAGCGAAAAACACTTATGAAGTAACTGCCAGTGCTACACCAACAAAATCCAGTCAAAAAATTGCAAAATCGGGTAGTCACATTTTTTTCTTTCTTGAGCAATAATGGCGGACGAAGAAGAAGAACAAGAAGAAGAAGAAAGAAGAATAATGGAATGAGTTATGAAGTAATTCCCAGTGCTACATGAATGAAATCCGGTCAACAAAATTGCAAAATCAGGTGGTCTTGTTTTTTTCTTTCTTGAGCAAAATCCAGTCAAGAAGAAGAAGAAGAAGAAGAAGAAGCAAGAAGAAGCAGCAAGAAAAAGAAAAAACGAAGCAAAAAAGAAGAGCCAAAAATGATGGAAACGGCGCAGGCAAACAGATTTGGTGCATTTTTTTTTTGGCTTTGTAGGGTTTATATGGGTTGGGTCAAAGTGTTAAAAATAAAACTTGAGGGTAAAGTGTAAAAAATAAAGCTTTGAGTTAAAGTGTTAAAAATATAACTTTGTGGTGAGTCAAAACTCCCTAATCACTAATCCAAAGTTACCCCTACTCAATTAAAAAAAACTAAAGTTACCCAACTCAATTTTAAAACCCATTTGTCACCTATAATTAAAAGGCCCATGAGACTTAGATCAAGCTTTAAGCTCACCCATTGGCTCAAGTAATTATATGGTTATTGAGTACTTGTAAATACTTGTGAATAAAGAACTCGCATACAATGCGCTTCTGTAACTGCTTAGAATGTTGTGTGACGTCTGCGATTTTGATTTTGTAACTTATGGCAAATAAAAAATCCACACTTAACTAGAGTTTTCAAACCCTTGGAATAAAGAAACTCCTGATAACGAATGCTCTTCTTTAATGTGCCTTATATGTTGCGAAATTGGATTAGGCGAACCAGTAGCATTGATGATACAGGAGATATAAAGCCAAAAAAAATGGAATTTTGACAATCATGATCAAACCTATTTTAGGTTCTAAGATCAAGATTCGTGTTTTGTCTGCAAGTGAGGTCATTCTAGGTGTCATACATAAATACTAAAAATCTTGATGGAGTAAGTCAACTCATGTCAGAGTTGACATTTGGAGGATAAGTAGTAAACTTTGAAATTATCGATCGAGCAAAGATGTAAGCTTTTCATGTTTACCATAAAAGCTTGTTTTCCTCGAAATTCAACTAAACAAAGATTACTTAGTTTATTCTATTCCTCAATCGGAAGTCGGTAAATATTGGAACTTCTGGAAGGACAAGAGCTACTAATGCTTTGCATAAATTTCTTATGCTCTCTCAGTTTCATTTATAAATGAAAGATATTTGACTAGGCATGAAATTTGATAAAAAAAGAAATACTTCTAAAATTTGCTGTCTTAAACATGTTGCGACATTTCTTTAACTCTAAAATCATACCGTAAAGGTGCGAATGAGAAATTTTAAAATTAAATTGTTTTTTGATATAGAAAGATCTCAGTTTTTTAACATTATAACTAAAACTGAAATAGTGCGACATAGTATGAAACACCAAAAGCATATTACATGTTTGCCTCCATATGTAAACGATGAGGGAAAGGGCAAAAGTGCCTTCTAAAGATTTATCTTCCGTTATTTAAGTATTTAAATTTCATGACTCACAAGACTATTTGATGAAAAGATCCTTAGTCTATTGAACCTATGTCTTTTTTAACATCCTGATGATATTTCCAATGGTCTTCTGCTTTGTTTCAACCAAACATGGAGGACCTATTCCCCAGATAGAATACTCTAAAAACTATTAGAATCTTCCTTTCTACTATCAGTAACCTTCTTCATGAAAAGTTTGTCTCATTATCTGTACCATTCTACTTTTGAAGAACTATATCTCTGTTCCAAATTGCTTTTTCAAGAAACGAAAATGGACTTGATCAGTTTTGGAACAGGGTGTTATCCCCTGATTTTTGTATTGATAATTACCATGTGCAATCTTTCAGGCAACACCCTTTTCCTTTTTCTTTCTACCTTCATTTTGTTTCTAGCTTGCAAATTAGTGAGCACTTTACTTACTTTTTCCTTGATTACAGATTGTTATGACCCTCTGGATCCCAATGGAAATATTGCAGTTACATATGACATTGTTAGATGGACAGATGATGGTTATCAGGTCAGAAGATTATTTCCTTTTTTTGACAGCCAATGCAAGAGATATTACATATAATTTATAAATGAGTTTATACATAGCTTAAAGATACAAACAGCAGCACAAATAGACATAGATTATACAAGCGCAAAAGCATGATCACTTACCAAATGGGACTTCAACTGTATGTGTATCCTTTTCTATACCAAATATTACACACTATCTCAAACTCATGACAGGCCACTGTGTAACTCCAGCCGCTGGCAACTGTGGCCGAATCAAAGGAACTCGCTTCACAATGGAGAATGCTTCGTTAAGGCGTGCAACACGGGTCATGAATTGAGATACTTTCTTGTCATCCACAGTTACTTTCAGCTCCAGTGCCTTAGTCTTTTTCTTCAGCTTATACAATTTACGACCCAAAATAACTAATCCCATTACAGCTGCAGCTACAGAAAGTGTCCACACAGGGCTAACCCTAAATGCACAAAACTTTAGAAGTTCAATTGGCACCTTCCACCACATAACGCTCCTTGTCTGTTCCCCTGTTTTCCTCTGTTCTGCTACTTCAGTTATTTCATTCTTCTTTTCACCTTCAGCCTCTCCATTTTCCGATTTTTTTCCATTTTCACTTTTTATCTCTTCATTTCCTTGGAAACTCAGTTCATCTCTACCCTCATATTCACCGAATTTTCGTGTTTCCGACTGTTCACTGCCGGAGTCCGACCAGAACTCGCCGGAATTTCTCATGGTAAATCGGTTCTCTGAACCGGGATCAATCCAACTCGGATTATCCGATTCTTCAGAAACCTCATCGCTTCCATCAGCGCAAGTAAAAGCACTCACGTGCCTGCTCTGAGAATCTATGGAGAAGTAATTAACCTGAAATATACCGCCCGTCTCTGATCCAATTTCATCATCGAGGCCATTCGTGTTTCCTCCGGCTGAGCCGCCGGGAGTAATTAACGATTCCGAGTCAGAGTTGGGGTTCAAGTGAAGCATCTCCCAATCTTGAATCTCAGCTGCCTCAACATCCATGGCACGCACGATCAAACCCTAAATTAGAAACGACAATATACACAGAGAGAGAAAGAGAAAGAGAGAGAAGGGGTTTTTGAATAGAATCAACTACTTCTGGATTGGGGGCTCACCTCTGGAAACGACACCTCATCCCATGGCCCCCAATATCTACTTCTTTAATTGTGCATTTTTATCTACTTGACGTGTGGATAAGTTTTTATATATATTCTTTAATACCCATCACACCATAATGCATTTACCGGTTGTTTGGTAAGCTGTATTAAGTAAAATAATTTCTGTATAAAAATTTAGTCCGTCCAATATAATATTTGATTGCTCAATTTTTAATTTATGCATACTTAATACATGGATTACTTATATCTCATAGGAGGGCTTAGATAATACCAAGGAAACCAAGGGATTACTAATCCCTGCATTAACTATACCTGGATAAGATCTTAAAATTACTAAACCGCCTCTCAAACCTTTTTCCTAAATTTCTTTATATACAGAAAGAAGAATATTCAAGGGTATAATTGTAAAGAAGATTTTGTACAGTTTTAAATCAAACACAAGCTTAGATTATACAGAGCATAGCTAATTTTTAATACAATAAACCAAACACTTAATAAAAGATAATCTCAACACTACAATTCCTACATTACTAATACCTGCATAATAATCCCTGCATTACTTATATTCGCACCAAACGACCCTTTAGTTTTTGACCTTCTTCTTTGGCTACATGTCTGCGTTATTCTGTAGAATTACTTGGAAGGCAAAAAGTACTCAGCAATACTAGATTTTGTGTGTGTGAGACAAACCACAAAAATTTTAACGAAATATCCAATTTTAAACCCATAATTACAAAAATATATTGTATTAAGTGTTGGGTTTAAGTTTGTTATAGCTTAAAATAGAGTGAATGAGAAATGGAAGAAAAAATAATATATTTGCTCTTTGAAAAGGGATATTGTCCCAAAGTGGAGGAGGAAAAGAGTTTTGATGGGTATATATACAATTGCTCGTCTTTTAGACCTTAAAGAGTTGAGAAGAAGGCAAACCTCGCACCGTCCTCGCTCGCTCGGCTTTGGATTCGGATAATGATCTAATTGATTCATTTTTTGGACTATATTTATTAGTTAATATTAAGATTAACTTAATATTATTTTAATCCAAAGCTATGGTTAACATAATATTAATGTGATTTGCTACCGATCATTTGTGTTCACTGACACACTGGGGTTTGAAATGCCGCTACACCAGTATGTAATCCGTTCTATCTTGGGAGGAAATAATTCATAACCTCGGGTACTTGGAGGGGATTAAGTTCCTTAAGGAAACACTGCAAATTCAGTGTGCTCGAATTAATATCTGCTTCTTCTATATTTCTGTTATTACGTTATTTTCTATTTCCAGAATTACTTTACAAATACATTATACTAACATTAAGGGGTCGTTTGATAGGGTGTATACGAATAATGCTGAATAAGGTGTATTAGTAATGCAGAGATTAGTAATGCAGAGACTAGCAATGCATGGATTAGTAATGCAAGCATTAGCTATGCAGAGACTATTTCGTATCCATTGTGTTGTATGGTGTATTAAAAATTAAAATCAATTGCATAATTTTTAAGAAAATTGTTTGTTTACAAAAATGCCCTCCATATTCTTTAGCTTTAAGGGGCTTTAAGGATAATTTTGCCTTTAACCATGCTAATGCATGCATTAATAGCTTTGGTATTGCTAATACCGTGGTTTGCTATGCATTAGCTATACATAGGACAATACCAAATAGGGTGTATAACTAATGCTTGTATTAGTTGTACACATATTGAAAAAGTATATCAAACAAGATTTTACTAATACACAAAGCTAATGCATGCATTATTTTCTCTGATGCACTCTCCCAAACAACCTCGTGTTAAGGCTTTAAAGGTTGAATCTCCCGAGTTTAAGTTTTGGATTAGCCTATGGCATTATAGACTTTCTACGGGGCAACGGGCACAATATGTAAGCAAAAAATTGCTCCGGGAGATATATTGGTGTTGGAAAGTGAAGTATTTTGTGGTAGAATGGATAAATTTAATTAGATCATTGTGTGCTACATAGAAGTAATTGCAAAATCCAGCTGCGAGATGTGTATGAGATTGATTTAAATTCCTTAGCACCAGAAGTATCGAGTTCATAATTTAGACAACTTGAACAATGTTCATAGCTTAGGTCATTTGACTTTTGATTTATGACTTAAAGAGTATATTATCTTCTAGCAACTTAAATAGTTAAACAACACAGCTAGTGTAGTTTCATAGAAGCCAAAGCTTATAAAGATAGAGTCATTTGGTTTATATTCTTCGCACTCTAATTTGACTATAATGGCTTCAGGCAAGGATAACCATTCAAAATTACTATCAGTATAGACATATCGAGAAACCAGGCTGGCAATTAGGGTGGACATGGGCTGGTAATGAAGTTATTTGGTCAATGTCTGGTGCTTTTGCCAGCAAACAAGGGAATTGTTCAACCTTCAAGTCTGAAATTCCACATTGTTGCAAGAAAGATCCTATTATTGTTGATCTCGCGCCAGAAGCTCCACCAGAAAAAAGATCAGATGGTTGCTGTCACAGTGGATTTCTTGCTGCCTCGGCTATTAATCCTTCCAATTCTTTCGCATCCTTTGAGATGAAAGTTGGAAACTTGAGGAGCAATTCTACAGCTCCCAAGCCTTTAAATCTCACACTAATGGCTCCAGGACTTGGTTATACTTGTGATGAATTTGTGGACACTGATCCAACAATATCTTTGGTTATAGAAGGCAAAAGACAAGAACAAGTTATCAGTAAGTACTCCATTCGGAACCTTATACTAAACCTTTAGCTTGCAGGAAGAAAATTTGAATTTGAGAGACCTTCCTTAAGAGTTTCACTCTTACTGTGTTCACTGTAAAACATTGGATTGGCATCACTAAATCGCTTTTCTTCTTTGTTACTTACATTACTTTTAGGGACATGGAAATCAACATGTACATACTCAACTTTCTTGGCCAACAGATCGCCAACCTGTTGTGTTTCTCTTTCAACATTTTACAATCCTGAGGTTACACCATGCCGTTTGTGTAGCTGTGGATGTAAATTAGCTGACAATGAAGCAAGATCATGCATTAGGTCTGAAATACTGCAATTTTGCCCAATTTTTTTGACATTCTTACACCCATAATATGCATAGATTGTTCATTTTTTTGTGGTTAATATATGTGGAACAGACAAAGTTCATCGTCTGAGCGCGAGCTAGTTCAGTGCACTGATCATATGTGTCCACTTCGAGTTCACTGGCACATTAAGAAGAACTACAGGAATTATTGGAGGGTGAAACTGACCATTTCCAATTACAACTTAGGTAAAAACTATTCCAACTGGAATGTGGTAGTCCAACATCCTGGTTTTAGCCAGCAATCAACTGTCTTCAGCTTCAACAATACGGTGCTCCCAACTGTTGGTGTCCCAGGTATTATTATCTCATGCTACAAAACCTTTTTGTCCTATATTTATACTGTTAGTGTATATAACTTAAATCCTTTCTCTAAATGCATGTTTGCGTCCCTTGTGCTTAGCTTCTTGACAATAAATCATCTTGGAGTTCCCTGATTCTACTCTTTTGAGCATTTCTTTTCAACGCGCTTTTTGTTCAACTAGCACAAGTTTGATAAATGCAGTGATCAGATCAATGCAATTGCATTTGCGGTCTGTGTAATCAGGATAAAGACATCCCTCCTTTTGCCCTTAAGGGGTCGTTTGGTAGGTTGTACTAAATAAAATAATTCCTGTATAAAAATTTAATCCGTCCAATACAATGTTTGGTTGCTCAATTCAATTTATGCATACCTAATACATGAATTACTTATACCTCATAGGAGGGCTTAGCTAATACCAAGAAAACCAAGGGATTACTTATACCAGATTTAACTATACTTGGATAAGACCCTAAAATTACTAAACCCCCTCAAACCCTTTTCCTAAATTTCTTTATATAGAGAACATACGTAATCTGGCTCGTAAATTGTAAAGAAGATTTTGTACAGTTTAAAACCAAAAACAAGCTTAGATTATACATTTCATTGCATGGCTAATTTTTAATACAATGAACCAAACACTTGATAAAAAATAATCCCAACACTAAACTACCCGTATTACTAATACCTGCATTACTAATTTCGTGCCAAACAACCCTAATTGGTATATTAAGGTTGTTTTTCATTTATTCATATATGATTAATGCAGATGAAGTTGCACTTTTCTGGGGTTTAGACTTCTACAACGATGCGTTGTTGCAAGCTGAAGAAAAGCAAGTCGGATCTGTGACGACAGAGATACTTTTACTTAAGGACATGAGCTCATTTACACTTAGTAATGGATGGGCTTTTCCAAGAAGAGTATATTTCAACGGTGAGAACTGTGAAATGCCCCTTCCAGATACTTTCCCTATGCTTCCAAATGGTTGCTCAAAGAAAAATCCTTATAGAAGCCATCTTTCTCTTGTAGTACTCTTGATTTATTTGACTTACAAAACACTTAATTTTTGGTCCTAGATCAAAATTCTGCAACTTCCTCCTTAAGATTACCTTTGCCCCACCTCATGAGAAACAGCTCCATCGCTTCTATTTGATGCAATATAGTGGGCGTTTGGACATAAGAATGGTAAAACTCCAAAACAAAAAGTAAATTTTTTTTTTTTTTTAAGTGAAAATGATATTTGAAAATTAGAGTTATGTTTGGACATGAACATAATTTTGGGTCGTTTTTAAAGTTTTGTGAGTGATCTTAATGAAAATTTTGAAAAATAACTTTTTGAAGTTTTTCTTTTATCTAAAGTAAAGGAAGGCTTAGAAGAGCCAAGAATATCAAGAAAAATAAATAAGAACTCTTTTCTTTGTCTTGATTTTGTTCAAAAGGACCCTCTTATTCTCATGGCCTGGTCTGGTCAGTATCCAGCCAGGCCTCTTTTGTTCCAAAGAATCTCAAATTTTCGAAAAAATCCAAATTTCATCTTTCAGTAAAAATTGAAAATTTTATGGCCAAACACTGATTTCGAAAAAAATACAATTTTTTTGAAAAAAAGTGAAAAATTTCTTATATTCAAACGGACTCATAGTACAGAGGGCCGAATGCGAGAAATCAAGTAGATGCAACTTTCCTGGCTTAAAGGACGGAACTCTAGCAAGAAATCCATTGAAGAGCTCTTCAATTTTTGGCTCAAGGGCGGTTCCAAAAAAGTGGACCATGGTTAACATTGTTGGTCTGAGACCTTTGACATGATTAACTTGTAAAATTGACAACTTGTACATGTTTGCTCATAATCGTATTCAGGCATACATATGAAAAACGAGGGTAAAAGGAATAATGTTAGTTGTAATTAGCTTCTGCTGTTGTACCAATCTGCAAACAGAATTGAGTTTTATAGCCAGTTCTGGTAAATATTTGACAAATTGTTACTGATATCCAATCGTGGAGCATTTTTTATCATTCTTTTTTCTCCACTAATTAACTTAATGAGTAATTTTTATGCCTCATTAGGATTTGTAAGGTAAGGTTAAGCTACGTATGTATTAGTTTAGGCTATGCCTTTGGATATATCCACGTGGCTATGAGATTATATGCCCTCGTGAGACTTTGCCGGCAGCTATCCTGTGACTCCTCTACATGAGGCTGCCATAAGGGCAATGTGAGGCACAGATGAGTAATTATAATAGCTAATGCATAGAAGCAACATTACTACTAGAGCTTTTGTACCCCTTACTTGTACTAGTCCTTTGTGGCTTTTTTGCTTTATTATTTAGTTAATAGATTTAACCCTAGACACATCGCCTAGTAATATTTTGCTAAAAAAAAAAAAACCTCACAAATTTTTTCCTACCTTACTTTTCCTAGTACATATTTATCAAAAAAATAATAATAGATGACCCCACTAATATTTTAATTACTCTTTAATATGTACTTTTAAGTTAAAAGAAGGTATGAAATCTGGTATATACTCTCACAAAATATCAAAACAATCGTCTCTCGCTATTCCTCAACCCCTCAACCTAGAAGTTCGTTCCTCAAAAAATACAACAGAGAAAATACTGCTCCGGCGAAGGACGGCCTGTTCCGGTGAAGGACGACCATTATCGACTATCATACGGCAATCTCCGAGGTAGGTTATCAGTTTTTCCCCCTGTTCGATGTGTGCTATCACTGTTCGATTTTCGCTTTCTTCTTCCCTAGTGTGAAAAATTATTTCTCTGTTGATAATCACGAGGTTAGGTGATTATCATGTTTCTCTTCTTAAACCTAAGCATTGTAAAAATGCAAACTCTTGATATGTAGTTTAAAATGGAAATAGTACTTTAGAATTTGCTTGCTATCTCACATAGAGATCGTGTACATAGGAGTTGGTAAAATATTATGGCTCAGTACTATTTGAATAAGAATAAAAATGCTCCACTAACTGCTCAAATTAACAAGTATTGTTAAGATCTCTGATGAACATACTACAGTCATTTTTACGCCTTTCGATTTAGGTGTTATTTGGTCGAATCCTTGCTTCCAAAATGTTTTAGTTTCATCTTCATTTAGATACCATGGCAGTAGGTATCCTTGTTTTAGCAGTCCATTGATGTAAGTTTGTTTCTCTGTATTTGTTGCTTTGGTTAGATTTAGTGCCTTAGTATTTTTTCTTCTCTGTATGTTTGAAGGCATTACATGACTAGTTATATATTAAGTTTAACATGGCATATTAAATGAGTTCTGTTGAGGTTTTCCTCTGTGTATCAAGTATCTTGTAAACTTTTATTGTTTTCAACAAGTTAGGAGGTGGAGGTTTATATTAAAAATCTTCATTTGTAAACTAGGTTTATATTAAAAATCTTCATTTTTAAACTATGTAATAATAGGACTTGTTAATGATTGAGTTATATAGGATTTGGCATTGTTTAATCATTTTAACGTAATATGAAAATGGAAGAGTTTTTTGAAAATGGAATAGTTGGATGTGATCTTACATACTCAGTTTAGCTTTTAACCTCCTTCTATCCATGTTGTGGATAAAGTGACAGTTAAATTAGAAACCATGTCCTTAGGATTTTGGCCGAGGGTCTATTCGGAAATAGAATCTCTACCTCCAGGGTAGGGGTACACACTACCCTCCTCAGACCCCACTTGTGGAATTATCTGGGTGGTTTTTGTTGTTGTTATGGAAATATTGAAAGTTAGAAAATATTTAGCTTCTTGTTTGGATGATTAGGATTCTTTGTATATGGCATAATGATATTTTGAGCAGGTTACATTTTTTGGGATTGTTGTATTTACAAAGGAAATTTTGCCGAAAATTTGAAGAATTTGGAGAGTTGGAAAATTTTCGGTTATCACATTGGTTATAGTAAGAGATTGGAGCAAGTCTTCATATGTCAATTTCAGGACTTACAAAGTCTTCATCTGTTGTTAGCCTCTTTACTCTTCAAATGGGTTGCTTGTATTTTAGCTTGTTGTTGCTCTTACATAAGGAACTGTGACAGTAAATATAGTTCAACTTTGTTAGGTAAAGCATCGATAAAGAATCAATTACTTTGTAATTCAAATATCTTAAAATTTTCTTTGTTTAATCATTTATTGATCGTCATTTGTAGGTGCAGAGATTGCAGATGAAAGCAGTGATAAAGACCTTACTTGAATGTTGTTGATCGTTGCTAGACTTTCTCATTATGTTCCAGGATATTTTAGTTTAGAAATTTTTTGTATGCAAACTCATCTATTTTAACTTTGAATTGTTGATCAAACAATGTATTCATATTTTGTTTTTGTCTATGGATAATGCTAGTTGGATATTTTAATGTTATTTTGTAGTTTATATAAGTTATGGTGTATAAAATTTTGTCGCATGGGAAATATTCCTCATTCTGGAACTATAAATATATGAAATTACTAGGCAATATAACCGTTGCAATAGACAATGTAACTGTTGCAATAGACCGAGCAAACAATAATAGCAGCCCCTAATAATTGTTGCAGTAGATCAACCGTCGCTACAACCTTAAATAGCGTTGGCACAAATATATCAGAATGGTTTATAACCGTCCCAACAGAACAAAAAACCGTCCCACAGATTGATGCAACGGTTTCATAACCGTTACAATATTCTTATATGGAAACGAGTTTGCAACCGTTACAAATAACTGTTGTAATAGACCTATGGTAACACTGAATCCCGAAACAAGTCCTAAACCGTCCCAGTAGCCCTATAGAGTCGATTAATGTATTTGCTGCAATAGTTTTAGAAGGGTTGTCGTAGGCCTTATTTCTAGTAGTGAAGGGACAGGACGCAAGCAGAGGCGGATGGACCTTAGTTATCATTCATGATATTGCAAATATACAAGTGAAAAATTACTAAAATTTTAAAAAATATTAAATTTTAAACCTATAATTTCAAAAGTACAAAAAGTTTAATGACAATACCTTAAAATTTTAAACTCATTTAATTTAGATTTTTAATCCATATATGGAAGCAAGGTTTTGCCACTTGTTAAAGCCCATATTCACTAGATAGTTGCCATCGAAATTCCTTGTGCTCCTCGTTTCATAACTTATTGTTTGGCCAACTATAGTTAAGGTTTTGCTTACGAACAAGTCATACACATAATATCTTATGCTAAAAAGAAAGATAAAAGGAAATCATTGAATTTGGATAATAACCGACTAAATGACGTTCATGTATTAAAGAAAAAAAAGGAAAAGAAAAAGAAGTAAAGAATGAATAATGAACCATTTCTGATAATTGAGATAAACGTCTTTGTACGAGGTTGCAGATGCCAAGCGGAGTCTTTAACTATGACTGAACTTTGTGTCGTTTTTACTTGAGTTATATTTGGTAAAATATCAATTCGGAAGTGGGACAAGCTAGCTTATGAGACAAAGATTGCTAAAAGAAAGTAATTATGACTGATACTATGATAAATGGATCTTGGGCCTAACTCAATCCCAAAAGCTAGACCAAAGACCTCAAATCCCACCGATGTGGGACAACTCGACACACCCCCTCACGCCCAGGCCTGCACTCTGGAGCGTGGACAAAATAAATGGGGACCCAACATCGATAACAATAATTGGGATGAGCCTGGCTCTGGTACCATGATAAATGGACCTTGAGCCTAACTCAACTCCAAAAGCTAGATTATGAGATGAGGATTGCTCAAGACTATATTAAAAAATCAAAGACCTCAAATTCCACCGACGTAGAACAATTCACAAGAAGGAAAAAAAATTGTATGCAAACGTGTTATTTGTATTTAACTTTCTCAGAAACGGATTTCAATAAATTAAAAGTTTTTGTTGAAGAACTGCTTTGCACTTTTGATAAAAAGTTAATCTTACTTTATCTATTCCGTCCTATTTTAGATAAATGATTATAATATACATCCTTATCTTATCTTACATGTTTGACTGAACAGAACGTTGTAATAAATTTATGGATTCAATTACAAACCTTACTCTTTACAAAATTTGGTTATTCAAGCATATAATAATTATATTTCTTTCAAAAGATTCTTCAAAAATTGTCGACAGTGAAACCTATCGAGGGTCGTTTAGTGTGATGTACTAAATAAAATAATTTCTGTAAAAAAATTTAATCCGTCCAATATAATATTTGATTGCTCAATTTAATTTATGAATACCTAATACATAGTTACTTATACATCATAGTAAGGCTAGCTAATACCAAGAAACTAAGGAATTATTAATCCTGCATTAACTATACCTGAATAAGACCCTGAAATTACTAAACGGCCCCTCAAACCCTTTTCCTAAATTTCTTTATATACAGAAAGAAAATATTCAAGGGTATAATTGTAAAGAAGATTTCGTACAGTTTTAAACCAAATCCAAGCTTAAATTATACATTATATAGCTAATTTTTAATACAATAAATCAAACACTTGATAAAAAATAATTTCATCACCAGCGCATTACTGATAGGTGTATTACTAATGCATACATTAGTAATATCTGCATCACTTGCGACCCCTTAGTCGCCAGTTGTTCAATTTCCATTGGATTTCGCATGGGTCGGTAGGACAAGTGGGCCCCTTAAACCCACGTTTTCAGTCAGCGCTGTTTATAGTACTCTAATAATAGCCAATTATCCCCTATATCGGTTACCACTTCGATTCTCAGTTTCTCAATTGCAGAAGTGGAGATCGAAGAGTAGATTTCATTTCAACTTTATATTCGTAAAAGGTAAAAGGAAAGCAAAATAAAAATGGCTCCTCCTCCTCCTCCTTCTCCTTCTCACAGCGAAAAGTCAGCAGAAGTCAAGGAGGAGTCCGCCGCCGTTGATAACCGCCCTATCTCCACCATCGTCTTCATTATCGGTACTTTTTTTAAAAAGAAAATTTTAGTTTTTACTCTCTTTGTTTGCTCTATATGTATAAGTGCTTCATCTAATGGAATCGGCAGCTATGCAAACGGAGGCGTTACCACTTGTTAACAAGTTTCAGCTTACTGAGGACCTCGATTCCTTGTAAGTTCTCTTCTTTCTTATTTTGAGTCTTTTACCCACTCAAAAGATGTAGAAATCTTGCACAAAATCACTACTAAAAAGTTGCTAGAGTTCTTCTTTTTCCGCTTTTCCACTTATCTTTTCATTATTCCTCGCGGATGTTGAGATTAAGAGTAGGACTCAACAAATCTAATTTTAATAGTAACTTATGTTCTCATTACTTATCAAAAACAAAAATGGTGATTTTGGACATGACTTGTTCATTTTTGAAATATAACATACATAGTTAAATAAATTACAATTTCGTAGCTAAAGCTATTCTTTAAAAATGTTGAAATATGTAATCAAAGGTTTAATATATTGACCTTTTCTTTAGAAACAGAGTGATGAGTGTTCACTTTGAGATTTTTTTCTAAGAAGGACTGTAGTAATTCTGGTTTGACACTATTTGGAATGATGTCTCATGTTGAGAAATTCTGTCTAGTGGCATTCGATCACAGAATCCATTGACAGCTGCATAAATGACTAGAATTTGTTTTTCAATTGGCAGTGGTGCAACAAGCGCGATTCTGATTTTAAATTCTGTTTTCTGTTCTGGAATGAATCTGTTCCAGAAGAGGGGCTAGTCCAAAGCCTTATTCTGGTTACAGAGTGCGGGTAGCCTACAAGTAGGTTAGCAAACTGGTGAATCAATAGTAAGCTCCTTTCCATGGGCAATCTACTCAAGAGTTTAGGCCCCTAACTCGGTCTATGTCTGGGTTGCAGCCGTACTCAAAGGCGAGGGGCTCCAAAAGCGGATGCGATTGGCCTCAGAGGAGAGGGGCTCCAAAAGTGGAAGCGATCGGGCTCAGAGGAGAGGGGAGGCAACTTGGGATTCTTGGCAAAGTGCTTTTTTTGTATATAGGCATTCGTATAGGATAGGATTTTCATTTCTCCCGCCAAAGCTAGAAAAGAGAGGGCTAGTGACTGGTCAAGTCATTAAACTTAGTCGTTTTGATCAACATGGCTGCAAGTGGACTGGGTTTATGGGTTTAAACTGACTACGACCAAAGTCGTGACTACCTATCTTTGTCTCGATCATGGGCGATTGAAGCGAATACAAATAACGAATGTTCGGATCTGACAATACCATACCATAATCAAAAGGTACAACGGCCCGAGCGACCAAACTTAACATAAATGTAGCGACTGGAGCCATTCTAAAAAGGGAGAAATTAGCACTACTTGGTGAAATATGTTCTTTTTCTCAATATGAGAGAGCCATTCCAAATAGTGTCAAATCAGAATTACTACAATCCTTTTTAGAAAAAGGTGGCTTAACTAACGAACAAGTAAATGTGAAGATAACCAACACTAGTAGAAGAAATGAAGTAGTAGTTATTAGACAAGTTTTTGAGGTGGTAAATATTTTAGATGCTAGAGCTCTTACCAGCAAGAACGTGTAAGGCTTGTCTACTGGTATATCTACGAGATTTTACCTGATCAACTTTGTCAATTAGGTAATTGGAGTTTTAAGTTTTCACAATCCTTTGAGGAAGCAAGACTGCAAGAGTTCTACTTACGAGAGATTTTGCTATTGGACAGAGGGAATAACATTTTATGCATAGGGTTTAAAGTATGTTACTCAAAGTGACAATAGTAATGTTGCAAAAGTGTTTTCTGTTGGATCATGTGGTATTCGGTTGCATGTTAAACGAAATAGCAAGATTATGATACGTTATGTATGCATTAATACTCATTCGAGCTTTGAAATATTTGAGGATGATTCATTTGATTTGGGGAAAAAAATTATATCCTATTAGAAACTGAATTTTCTAAGAGAATTTTTGGATCTTTAGTCTCTTGAAAAGGTATGGGAATTTTGTTATTACGGCGACCAGGAACCTCCACGTTTTCCATTTACTCAATTGTAGAGTGTGATTATCCATGTAATAAATGTTCACCATGTTTGCTGGTTTGTTTTACCGTCTTTTCTTAGATCTAATTTCTGATGTGCACAATGCAGGTTCCCAAAGGGAGTCCCTTGGGTGCGGTTCTATGGTAATTACAAGGGTCTAGCCATTAACATTGTTTGTCCTGGGAAAGACCCAGCATTAGGTAGGGTATTTTCATCTTGAAACTCTTTGCTTTGCTAATTTTATCTAATGAACTTGGATGGTTATCTAACCGATGATGCGCTGCATGAAGTCTTTCCTATATTTGAGATTGCAAATTATATTTCCAATAACAAGCCACTTTTCCCTTTGAAGTGTTAGCACGTTGTTTATTGCCTCATTTAGTGGTAGGCATAGTTTCACCAACTAATACTTCAACCTGAAATGGTGGATTTTGATTCCAGATACTCTCATCTTTTTACGTGGGATATGTGTCCTATCAAATCATCAAATATATTGAGTGGACATGTGCAACATAATTATATAGAGAAGTTCATCTCTATGGATGTCTTCTTTTTTTTTTTTTTTTTTGGGGGGGGGGAATAAAGTAAGTGAAGTTGTATTTATTCGCTAACTCAGCACTAAGGGAGTGCTATGAGTTACAAAAGAAGCAAGGTCATTCCTGTTTCTAATGTAGGGTGCCTATGAAATCCAAAAATTCATTTACATCTTAACAAAATGAAAACATACCTAAGAGCTAAAGCAATTAAACAAATTACAAAAGGCCCTCAATCTACGAGGAGGCTTAAATTTTCCTTCAAAGCAACTAGTTATTCTCTTCTTCCAAGAGTCTACAGTAAAACAGGGTAACCTGAGGGTTTTTTTCTACATTTGCTTAGTAGTCCTTTTTAATAACAGTGGTGTCCAGGCAATCTTGCCTGGACTAATGTTCCACCAATTACGTGCTATTTTCCACCAGCATAAGGATCGGGTAATTGTATCCACCAAGGCTTAGGCCAATGAGAAGAAACCACCTAATATTTTTTTTGCGTGTTTATTGGGATTTGAATCCTGGCTTTCCATGGTTTTCAGTTCATCCATTTCATTAATCTTTAGGCCACACCCTTTGATTCTTGGCATAATCCAATGCCACCTAAAAGTCTTCAGAATCATATATCATCTTTCTTGCTATTCCATGATGTGAAAGTGAATAATTAATCTGTTCACTATCCATCAGACTCAAGTAGCATATGTCACACAGATGAAGTCCCAAAAAAGTGTGGTTGGCATCTTCACTATCCGTACCACAAGATAACATTTGAAGGGCCCCTTCTCAAATTTTCTTGTGTAAGACATTCTTCATGCATAGTACCCATCCAAAACAGGATACTTTTGTGGGGGTTCTGCTCTTCCAAAAATCTGCTTTATCAGCTTTCACTGAATGGACCATATTTTGGTACCATGCTATAACTGTAAAAGTATCTTTTTTGCATCTTTCCACATAATCAGATCTCCATGCTTCACAGCCACTAGCTCCAGAATTTTCAGTAACCTCCTAGTTCTTCTAAAGGTGATATTCCAACTCCATTGTCTTTGCACTGAGTCATGGTTGCTTCTACATTTGTGGTGAAGATCGGGAAATTCATCTTTGAGACGCATATGGCCTACTGAGTTTGTGTTCACCTAGACTAGATAGTTTTATTCTTCAAAAAGATCAAATTGCATTTCGAAGAACAACGTTTTAATTTTCCAGATCTCTACTTGATTGCAAGACTAGAAAAGTAATTCTTTTTATTTTTTTATTTTTTTGAAATGGTAACAGATTTCATTATAAATTGAACTTAGCACAAAGATAGTGCTAATAGAAACAGACCCTAGTTACAAGACTTCCAGAAAGACAAAAAGAACAAAAGGCAAGTCTTGTGTCAGTACAAACTAGAAAGGTAATTCTTAGAGCTAATAGAGGAGATATATGGAAACCTTCCTCTTGCTTGACGGAAACTTTGCTAGACCATTAAGTGTCTGATGCTCTAATTAATGTAATGTTTTTAATTTGCACGTTTGTATGTTTTCATATACATCGAATAGTTTGTATGCATCAAATCTGGTTGTGTCCTAACTTTTGTAGAACTGACTTATGAATGGTCTAACACAGGGGTCGATGGTGTGGGCACGGTATCTGCATCTCTTGTGACATATGCTTCTATCCAAGCATTAAAGCCAGACCTCATCATAAATGCTGGCACCGCAGGTGCATTTGGGGTAAGATTTGTGCCTATACATTCTGAAATAATCTCCCCTTGCTCTTTCCCTGATACTCTCTCTTTCCCAATGTACTTGTCTCATCTCTCTTATCGAACACTGATTAGATTAATTGTCTGTCTAAAATTGGACATAGGAGTATAGGACAATTCATTTTTTCCCCGTAAAATGTAGACTTTTAGCCTTCTAAAAAAAAAAGTAGACTTTTAGAAACTACACAAAGGTAACTATTTGCAGCTTGTCCACTTAAAGATATGAAAGAAGTAAAGAACACATTTACAAGATCTTTGTCAAATATTTTTCCTATCCTTTCCTCAGTGTTGAGCAACCCTGTATAAATTATTCTTTCAATATGTTAATTTTGACTGACGTTTGGTTATTTTCAGGCCAAAGGTGCTTCTATAGGAGATGTGTTTCTTGCATCAGAAGTTGCTTTCCATGACAGAAGAATACCAATCCCAGTAATGTTCATTTCCGATCCTCTTTCTCAAGTTTTTTTTTCCTTTCTCAAAAAAATTGTTCGTTTCCCATCCTTGCTTCAGGGCTTTTGAATTCTATATGTTGTGCAAGAAACATATGGAATGCAGGAAATAGGAACAAATCTGACACTAGGATGACGAAATATTTGTCTTTGCTACTATAACTCTAATAAGAGATCACAATTCCCGTTGTTATTGTGGTTAAACTTCTATCGCTAACATCTCTTCCAGTATATTTACTGGACTTGGTGCTTCAACCGTGCTAAGGAAATAGGGATTGATAATTTTATCAAAAAAAAAAAAAGGAATAGGAGATTTGGATTGATAGCCAAGCCAAGTTAAAGAAATTCTTGGTGTTTTATTGGAAATCTCGAAAGATGATTCACCTACTTTATGATTTGGATAGCTTTGTTGGTAAAATCATCAGCAAGTAACTAAAGGTTGTTAGCTGCACTCGTGCACCACCAGGTATTTGATATATATGGAGTTGGATCGCGGAAGGCTTTTGCTACACCCAATCTTCTGAAGGAGCTTAACCTAAAGGTAAACGTTGTTCACCCATGCATATAAAAGAACCAAATCTAATAGCTCATAGCTCACATGCTTTGATATCTATCCTTGTCTATGGCTGGTGGATGTACTTTCTGAGTGTGGAGTTTAGCTGCTTTGTCATTGAGTTAAAATTATGTGGGTTCAGATTGTCCTTTGATTGTCATTTTGTCAAGCTGGATGGTGGTTGCATTTTCCTGCAAAATCAAAACACTACGGGTGTGTTTGGTACGAAGGAAAATGTTTTCCACGGAAAATGTAAATATTTTCTTGAAAAATGATTGGTTTTAGTACTTATTTTTCCTTGTTTGGTTGGTGAGTAAAAAACTTTTTTCGGAAAATATTTCTAGTGTTTGGTTAGAGAGTATAAAATATTTCTTGGAAAATAATTTTTAATACTACTCTCCTCAACCCATCTTCCCCAAAATCCCCATGTATCATGTACTCCTTT
>MCJB01048663.1:199892-243449 GCA_002018475.1 Nicotiana obtusifolia | reverse complement strand
CCTCCCTCCTCCCTTGGACTTTATTTTCTTCGAGAATCTAATTATTCTTTTTAAAATTTACAAAAAATCAAAGGAACTAATTAATGGCGCTACTTTACTTTTTCACACAAGAACAACGTTAAAATTTGAGTTTGATAACTAAAAAGAAATACTTTATTTTGTTGAAATGAAATAAAGTATTTTTTCTACATCATGAATTACTCATTTTTTGAAAAAAAATACTTTTTCTCTATGTCATGAAAAGAAAGTTTGAAATGAAAGAAAATATATGGAGTTTTTGGATGGTAGTTTTTGTAACTGGAAGTATGCTATTATAGGTGTTGTCTGATCCTGGTGTAATCGTATGTACCCAGTGTTATCAAAGGCGAAAAGCGCAATAAGGTCTATTGGGGCTTTAAGCGCAAAGCACAAATAAAGCGTGGGCTTTAATGAAAAAAGGCGCAACTAGAGAAAAAGTAAAAATATGTATATGTAGTCTAAGACTAATAATTATAAGCATGAATAACAAATATATAGACAAAGAAATTAGAAAATTTTTATGATAAAGTGAAATATCAATTGTTTAATGATGCCTTTTCAGGATTACACTCATGGGCAAGTAAAAGTATGCCTAAGAGCCTTCATGCGATACTAAAACGCCCACAAAGCGAGGCGAAGCGCTCAACCTGTTTTGAGCCACGCTTCAGGGCTTAAGCACGCCTTTGACAATACTGTATGTACCATCTTGGTACTTCTATCAATAAAATCTTTACCTTATCAAAAAAGGAAAAAATACTTTTTCCTAGATCATGAAAAAAAAGTACTCGTTTTGTTGAAATGAAAGAAAATACTTTTACTATATCATGAAAATAATATACTCATTTTGTTGAAATAAAAAAAAAGTACTCTATCTACAACATGAAAAGAAAGTACTCTTAATAAGTAGTTCTATTAGGGTGGGTGGTAGGCGAGGTTGGGGTTGGGTGGGGGGTAGGTGGTAGGGGGTTGGGGTAATTTGGGATGGGGTGGATGAGGGTGGGTTGGTGGGGGTTGGTTGGCATGAGGAATAGGATGGAGAAGGTTGAAAAAGAGTTCTGGAAAATGTTTTTCCTCCTTTTGATAGGGAAAACATTTTTCAATTGTTGATGAGGAAAATGTTTTCCTATACATTTAAGCCAACCAAACATGGAAAAATTGGAAATATTTTCCAGACTTCATACCAAACACACCCTACGTCTCAATCCCAAAATTATTTTGGTGGATTATGTGAATTCTTGATATCCTCTCTGCTCCATTTTGATTCATTAATATGAAACCTTCCCACAACCCACTTTGTCTCAGTACTTGTACATTATCTGCTATCTTCTTCCAAATACTACACTTGAATATAGACCAGCTAGACAAGTCTTACCAACTTAAGATGTGGTGACTTTTTATCCTGTGATGTCTACCAGTTTAACATGACCTCTTAGCAATTTCTTTAATTGGCAGATTTGCCTGCTCATGAATCGGCATGTGAAATTCGAAAGTGCCAAGTTCCTCTCATTCATAAAAAAAGTTTCTTCAAGGAAGTCTATTGATGATCTAGATTTTAGCTTTTAAAGACTTTTGTCTACCTGCTGTTTTGTCAATTTATTGATATTCATGTGTACACTTGTTTCCACTATTAACTTCTGATTATTTCCCGGCTCACTAATAGTGCACATGTACTTTCAGAGTCATAACATTTACTTTGGCATATCTTAATAGCGTTAAAGTTTAGTTTATAGTGAAACTTGACAGTTCTCGTTTCAGGTTGGCAAACTGTCCACTGGTGACTCTCTTGATATGTCTCCAATGGATGAAGCATCTATCGTTGCAAATGATGCAACAGTTAAAGACATGGAGGTAACCGCCTAAATGTCTTAAGTTCAGTATGATGGCATTTGGGAAGATTTAGAGAAACTAGTGTCCTGTGCACAGGTGTTTGTTCTGTATTCTATGCCCCTGGTCGTTTTGTTCCAAAAATTTAGCGGATGTCAAATATTGCTGTGCAGACTCGTTAACATGTGTCTGCTCTTCCTGTCTAGGATGTCCTTATTTTGAGAATATACGGTCCAAGGGTAGTAAGTTACTTATCCCCAAAAAAAAAAGAATTAGAAGAAGATCGAAGGGTAGTAAGTAACTTTTGTAGCTCCAATACTGCGTAGATCATATAAACTCGTCTTCTAAGAAATTTACATCTCAAGGATCACCTTTTTTATAATTTAAAACAAATCCGCTCCATCTAAAAAATAAAAAACGATCCTCTCTCAGGCATGATTAATGGCATTGTTAGGTATGCTATTTGAAAGCTGTTATTGTACTGGGTGTTCGTTTGTAACTTTGGTTTAATTTAGCTTTGCTCTCTATTTTAGGGCATGGATTTCTCTCTTTTTTTTGATCATGTGTTTTTGGGTTCCAGGGAGCAGCGGTAGCTTATGTGGCAGATCTGTTGAAAGTTCCTGTCATTTTTCTGAAAGCCGTGACAGACATTGTGGATGGTGATAAACCAACAGCGGAGGAGTTTTTGCAAAATCTGGCAGCAGTAACAGCTGCTCTTGATCAAACTGCCACCCTCGTTGTTGATTGCATCAGTGGGAAATGCTTGTCCGAACTGTGATATAATCTTATTTCATCCTGTGCATGCTTCAGTGGAAAATGGACAATACTGGGTTTCCAATATCTGTGGTCTCATTAGGTGACATTCAGATTTCCGGGCAGTGGAAATGTGACGTTCCTTCGAACTGCATAATATTCTTCTAGTGTGCATTGCATCAACCTCACATTGTTCCAGCTAGTTTCTAAACGTAGCTGCTATTTTGAAACTGTTGTAAAATTAATCAAGATTTTTTATTTTAGTTGGAGTAGTAGGTTTGTGCCGTTGTGGTATTCTTATATAAGTAAAGTGATTTGAGAACGAATAATCCGCGAAGCACATGAACTAATGTCCAGCAACCTGAGGTCCAGTGTTGGCTGGAAACCTCCATTTGTCGAATTGAATGATTTGAGTTTAATTTTGTTTAGAAGATAATTCTTGACTTTACTCTCACAATTTAAGCATAATGATCCTTGCATGATTATTAACCGCATAATAATTCATGTATTAAAATCTCTGCTTAACCGGCATGTGAACCAAATAATCCTCTATTTGAGAGTAATCTAGAAGGAACTTCAGAAAAAGACTAGAAATTAAGGAACGAAGTACTCGACCGAACAAGATGGTTTTTAAGAGCAGGCCAGCTGTTATTAATAAAAACATATGATCGTAAACGTAAGACAGACCAGCCTCCACATTAACTAAGAGAAACATTTTCCAATAGTGCTGCTGTAACAAAACTGCTTCTCAACAAGAATTCAGTCGATCTAAGTACATTATATTAAACCAGAATTCCACCAACCACTTATCAACATCTCGCAGTACTAAATCGATATTAAACTTTTGGACTTGCCAAAATCATGAAAATCTTGTTCCTCAACTAATCCCAAGAACTCCATAAACAGAAATATTTACGCCCCTCCACATTGTGATGATATAACTAAAAACCTTTATTTAATAACAAAAACTATTTGTTAGGAGTTATAAATAGAAAGTTGTGTAACCATGGTATCCAACGGCAAGTAGTGAGTAATGGGGAGATTGGAGAAGATGGAAGGAGGGAAGAAGACCAACACCGGAAACGCTACCATTCTAGCTCTGGGCAAAGCCTTCCCTCATCAGCTTGTCATGCAAGAGTTTTTGGTTGATGGCTATTTCAAAAACACCAACTGCGACGATCCAGAACTCAAGCAGAGGCTCACCCGGCTATGTAATCTCTTTTGTTTCTTTCTTTCAGCCTTTTCACAGTAAATGTCGAACTAGATTTTCATGTTGATCAGGAACAGACAGTCGGAGTTGTAAGCTAACCCGGACACTGTAAAGTGCCCCATTGTTGAATGAGTTGTTTCGTTATATGAATTAGAGTAACCCTCATTTCATGAGCTAGCTTTTGAGGTTGAGTCAGGTACAACGAATATTTTCTTAACATGACACTAGAGCCAGACTCATCCCGGTGCTTGGTTTACCGATGTTGAGCCCCCATGTTATAATATACGGGCATTAGATGTCCAGTGCTGGGGGAGGTGTTAAATATCACAGGGTTGGAAGAACGGGTGTTGTCTCGTATCGAACGATCCCCATTTCATGAATTAACTTTTGAGGTTGAGTGAAGCCTAGTGTCCATTTCCTTAACAAACAAAGTCACTGTCTTTGCTCAACCTACGTATACATAGTTGAAAATTTAAGAAAAAGTATACTAGTAAGTGCAATATTTTCCGATTTTTACAAATTGGACTATCTGGTTCTTTTCCTTTTTTAAAACTTTTATATTGGAATGTTTGCAGGCAAGACAACAACAGTAAAAACAAGGTACGTGGTAATGTCAGAGGAGATCCTAAAGAAGTACCCTGAGCTAACAGTCGAAGGCCTTCCAACAGTAAAGCAAAGATTAGACATATGCAATGCAGCAGTTACAGAAATGGCAATTGAAGCCTCGAAATCTTGTATTAACAAATGGGGCAAACCAATTTCAGACATTACTCACGTAGTATATGTTTCCTCAAGTGAAGCTAGATTGCCAGGAGGTGATCTTTATTTAGCCAAAGGACTTGGTTTAAGCCCAGAAACTAAACGAGTTATGTTATATTTTGCTGGCTGTTCTGGTGGAGTCGCGGGCATTCGTGTTGCTAAGGACATTGCTGAGAATAATCCAGGAAGCAGAGTCCTGTTAGCTACTTCTGAGACTACTATAATTGGGTTCAAACCACCAAGTGTTGATAGGCCATATGATTTAGTTGGAGTGGCTCTGTTTGGTGATGGTGCTGGAGCCATGATAATAGGCTCGAACCCGGTTCAGGATATTGAAAGGCCTCTTTTTGAATTGCATACTGCTATTCAGCATTTCTTGCCTGACACAGAAAAGATCATTGATGGCAGGTAAATGTGGTAAATGGACGGGTTGGGTCAAAATTAGACGAGTCAAATTAATGAACATGTCATGACTGAACCAATCTAATGTTTATTTAGGTCAAAATGAGCTGGATCGCAATGGGTCAAATTACAGAGTCATAACCTAACTAAACCCATCTAATATGACTCAGTTTCCCTTCCTTTTCTATTAGTATGCTTTTTGAAAAAAATAAAAATAAAGAACAATTGAAAGATATTATATGTTTCTTAACTTATTAGCCTAAGTTCCTCTATATTTACTTCATTCTCAATCTCCATATTTGATTTTGTATGTTTGGATTGTATTTTGACTTGTCGAGTTACACTATTTTGCCTTGTTTTTTTTTCCAATAGTTTGATGAGTTATTTCAGGTTCAACCTGTTGAGTCAAATCAACGAACAGAGTCATGATCCAATCCGTTTTAAGTTGGGCTGGTTACTAAAACATGAATTGCTTTTGCCACAGGCTTACTGAAGAGGGAATTAGTTTCAAGCTTGAAAGAGAACTACCTCAGATAATTGAAGACAATATTGGGGTTTTTTGTGACAAGTTAATTAGTAGTACAGGATACAGTGACAGAGAATACAACGAGCTATTTTGGGCAGTTCATCCAGGTGGTCCTGCTATTTTAAACAGGCTAGAAAAGAAGCTGGAATTGTCTCCTGAGAAATTGAGTGCCAGCAGAAGAGCATTGGCTGATTATGGAAATGCAAGTAGTAATACTATTGTTTATGTGTTAGAGTACATGTTAGAGGAAAAGAAAGATAAGAAGAAAGAAAATCAAGAAGATTCTGACTGGGGATTGATACTTGCATTTGGTCCTGGAATCACATTTGAGGGTATTCTCACAAAGAATCTCACTGCCTAAGCTGTATGCCACTGGCCCGTCCTGACAAATGACCAACCTGTTAAGGCATCTTTCTCAATGACCATCCTCTCCCATTTCAGTTCTTTTCTCTTTTTTTAGGGACAAGTTCATTTTCATTCCCTCGATATGGCCAGAAAATTTCTCGGTTGTCAAAAAAATAAACAAAAAAGAATCTGCCCATTTGAATATGTTAAAGAGTACTCATTGCAATTTGATTATTGTTGTTGAAGCTTTTGTTTATTGTCTAGTCCATAATACAAGTTGATTAAGAGGAATGAAGTCTCTCCTAGACAAAAAGGATGATATTTTGATATATATTTGATTGTCATTCATAAATTGTTTTATGGATAATTAAATAGTACTACGTCGTAAAACAAATCTATATTGACTCCAATTTTAAAGCTAAGATTAGTATTAAAGTAACGTTTGACCAAAAAAAAAAAAAAGAAGTAACGTTTGACCTCTTCGCGTGTACTGATTCCTTTGAAGTTTTTATTACTCCTTCCCTCTCAAATAATCTGTCGTTGGTTTCTAAAAATAGTTATCTCAAATTATTTATCATTTTAGAGGTTCAAAAGTAACTTAATTATTTTTTACTTAATAATAATTGTTCTTGAAGACTACAAATACCTTAATTATGAGTAAGTATTAAATGAAGAGAGATTATATTTTAGATGTAAATAAGAGTAAAATAGTTAAAAAATCTTTTCTACTTAATATTTTCTTAAAGTGCGTGTAAAAGAGAAACACGACAGATAATTTGAGATGGAGGGTGCATTAATAATAAATGTCCACATTTATACGTACTCTGCTTAGATAGTTGTATGTGAAAAAGAAACTTCCTTAAACAGAGAATATCAAAAATTATACACAAACTTCATTTATTCCATATCTCATATAATACAAACAAGAATACAAAGCATTACAAATGTATTAACTCACCAAGAAGAGAGGACACAATTCCTCAAAAAGAAAAGGCGAAAAAGAAAAAAAGTACAGTAAAGACATTTTGTTTATTGATACAATATGGACAGTACCATATAGTATAATCTGAGGAAAACAATAAGTAGCAGAAGATTTTAAAAAGAAGATTAATAAATTAAGGGCATTTGCGTCTGTTGCCGTGAGTAGTCATATTTGCATAACAAGGGCAAGTTTCAGTGTTGCCAGAAGTGCCAGGAGGAACACAGTTGCATCTTGCACAACATGTTCCACATGCTCTATTGCACAATCTTGGCCTTGATGATAAACGGCACCTTGCTTTACATGCTCCTCCACAATCTTTACACACACACACACACAAGAAAGCCCGTTAATAAAGAGCGTAATTACTGTGTACTGACAGTATATAGATTTTTATATCATCTGGTTAGACTGACCTATAATAATATGTGTAACTGATCAACTATACGTCTAATTTAATAATAATTTAGAGAATAAAGCAAATAACATGTCCCCCACAATCTTTACACACACACACACATACAAGAAAGCCTATTAATAAAGAGCGTAATTACTGTGTACTGACAGTATATAGATTTTTATATCAATCTGGTTAAACTGACCTATAATAATATGTGTAACTGATCAACTATACGTCTAATTTAGTAATAATTTAGAGAATAAAGCAAGTAACATAATATAACCAGTTAAAAATGGAGAGTACAAAAAGTATATACATTGTTAGTGTGTATAAGTCGAATCCTTTCTTGTAACAAAACAAGATAAGATGGTCAATATATTAAAAGTAAAAAAAAAAATTAATACACAATGGTAAAAATGATATTTGCATAATCTAGTCTGAGATAGTAACATGAAAAAGATGATGAGTAACATGGTTAAATGCTTTAAGAGTGTAAAAAGAAATTTATTTACCCACCATTAATGGATAAAAGATAAATCCTTTTAAAGAATTAAATAAAACAAAAAGTTTCTTTGTCAGTTTTATGTAACTTTGAACAATTTGTTTTTTCAATAGGTAATAAACAAACCCAAACGAAATAGGACAGGACATAAATACACGACAAAAAAAAAAAGTGTATAACGAAGGTGACAAAATGTTATATGGCATTAGAGAGTAATTAAAGTTGTAAAGAATAGCATACCGATTTTCGGGTAGGAATAAGCAGCTTCAGAAATAGCATTGCTAGTCTGCAAAATAAACATTATCAGCTGAATAAAACTTGAATTAGGTTAGGACTCGTAATTGACCTATTGCGACCCAGCTCATTTTGACCTAAATAAACATTGAACTGGTTCAGTTATGACCTGTTCATTAATTTGACTCGTCTAATTTTGACCCAACCTACCATTTACCTAACTTTGACAATTAGGTTATGACTCGTAAGGAAAATTAGGTTATGACTCGTACTGGTTCAGTCATGACCTGTAGCAAGTAAAATTTATTATTTTCATATGGTTAAAATAGTGAAGGTCACTAAAATACGTCATGAGACCAAAATTTGAATTGTGACCTCTTGACTATTGAGTTACCCCGTAATATAGATGATCAATCAAATATGATATTATTAGGTTTTGAAGTAAGCTAAGGAGTTGATAAAAATACTTACCACTTGATCAGTTTGAATGGATTGGACTTGATCGAGGAGGAGCAAGGAGAGAATTAATGAAACAAAGAGAGTTTTAGAAATGGCCATTGGAAGTTTGAAATGATTTAGAAGTAATGGATATTTGTCTAAAGCTTAATATTTTAGTGTGACTTGAGAAGGAAGACCAATGAGGTATTTATAGGCAAGTAGAAGTGTACATGTAGGTTCATCTGAGGACAAATAGAATAGAAACACCCAAAAATTTTAAATTTAAAAAAATTAAAAAAAAAATTTAAAAAAAAAAAAAAAAATAATAATAATAATAATAATAATAAAAGGAATAAAGGCAAGTTCGCGGAGGAATAGCATGCATGCGAATAAATTTAGGTACGTAAAGCTTAATTGTAGTAGGTAGCTAGGCTTAAGTACTAATTAAATAGAGAAGGAATAAAATTGCTCCTTTGTCTTTGAATATTTTTGCAAAACCTTTATTACAAATATTTATTAACTTTAATAGATAGGTCGTCTGAGGATTCGCCGCGGTTCATTGCTGTGCTTACACACAAGGTTACCTTTTTCCGAAAGCTCCACAGGACCACCTACCACTAGTCTTCGGTCGGAGGGGTTTATTGTATAAAAACGCCGGGGCGCAGGCTCACGAAGAGAGAAGCCCATAAAAATACTTGTCTCTAGACTATTTTTATCTCTTTTTTTAAATATCTTATTTAATTAACACGCTACTAACTAATTGGAAACATAAGAGTATATCATTTTCTTTTTACCATCCCTTCCAAATTAGAAGAATCTATAGTGTTTCCACACTTCCTCTCCAGCATGACTCGAACCAAGTACCTAACGGTCGTAGGCGAAAGTGCTTTTACCAACTGAGCAAGCCTCACTTGTCAGTATATCACTTGAAAAAAAACAAAAAGTAAAATGACAAAATGTTTTAAGGAAGTAAAATTTAACAGCCTGGTCAGAGAGTCTGGAATTATTAGTACACTTCCCAAAGTGTGTATAATTGCAGTAGTAGGTGGACAAAGCTAACATATAAAGTCTCAGACGTTTCATTACATGAATTAATTAAAACAAGTTGAGTTCTATTTAATTACATTATCCGTTGCCGGAAAACAACTCAAGATTCTTACGAATAAGCGCAAATAATATAGTATATGACACTCTTTTGTGATAATAAGTATGAATTTACAATAAGTATATGTTTTCTTATAAAATATCAGCTACATATACATAATTCGAGTTAAAGATAATGGTAGAAGTCAATTATTTGTTCAATCCTCCTAGGGAAGAGTTAATAGTCCGGCGTTAGGTTCGGGCGAGTTTTTGCTCAAACAATATGTTTGTGTTAAAAAATTCAATAAAATATATACGAATATTAAATTTAAAACCTGATTATTATAGTTAAAATCGAATACGAATGTGTTGAAACCGATAAGATAAAGATAAACAAAAATTTAACCCTTTATACTTAACACAGGTAAAGAAACAAGTTGAGTGACAGATAAGTAAGGTGCAGTTTAAAGTTCAATCAATCTCCTCATTACTGAAATAGGGAATCCATCTTAATCCATAGAACATCAATAATAAAGCTATATGAGCACAAAAAAAGAATTTCTTTTTTTTAACGAAACGCGTTTGGACCAGTAGTTGAAGTTGAACAAAGCATCAAATAATCAATTTAGGTCGTTTGGTAGGCTGTACTAGGTAAAATAATTTCTGTATAAAAATTTAATTCGTCCAATATAATATTTGGTTGCTCAATTCAATTTATACATACCTAATATATGAATTACTTATACCTCATAGGAGGTCTTAGCTAATACCAAAAAAACTAAGGGATTAATAATCCCTGCATTAACTATACCTGGATAAGACCCTAAAATTACTAAACCATCACTCAAACCCTTTTCCTAAATTTCTTTATATACAGAAAGAAGAATATTCAAGGGTATAATTGTAAAGAAGATTTTGTACAGTTTTAAACCAAACACAAGCTTAAATTATACATTGCACAACTAATATTTAATACAATGAACTAAATACTTAATAAAATATAATCCCAATATTATAATTCCTGTATTACTAATACCTGTATTACTAATTCCTGCATTACTAATTCCTGTATTACTTGTGTTCGTACCAAACGACCCAAGGAGTTTGGGCCATTAATTCAAAAAACTTGTAAAGATACATAATGGAAAGATAAGAGCATGATTTGGAAGTCAAAAGTTAACATCTTATAACAACTACTACTATGAATGCTACTTCCTTTTTTGTTGTGTAATGTGATTACTATTGAATGAGTTAAGACAACAGCTAGCATCTTGTTGCACTACAGCTGTTTGTATTCTGGAACTCTCCTTTTCCAAAAGGATTACCACAAAAAATTATATTTAAATCTTAGCTCTTGGATTTGGAAAAAAACAACATTTTTGGAAACTTGGAAACTTTCTAGACACACGATTAATAAGAGCATTGGAAGGCAACAAAAAAGTAAAAAAGGACAAAAATTAATGAGGAAAAAGATTCTTACATCAATAATACTCCTATCACCTTCGTCTTCAAATCATGCACATACTTATCGTGTTAAAAAAAATCATGCAAAAACTTGAGAATATTCGGAAAATGCTTGAGACAATTTTGACCCAAGTGACCTTTTTATTTAGCCCACGAGTGATAAAATCAGTAGCGGATCCAGGATTTTAAGGACGTGAGTGCTCACTCTCTGGCCATATAAAAAAATTGATTCATGCAACTTGAGAATATTCGGAAAATACTTGAGACAATTTTGACCCAAGTGACCTTTTTATTTAGCCCACGAGTGGTAAAATCAGTAGCGGATCCAGGATTTTAAGGACGTGGGTGCTCACTCTCTGGCCATATAAAAAAATTTATTCATGCAACTTGAGAATATTCGGAAAATACTTGAGACAATTTTGACCCAAGTGACCTTTTTATTTAGCCCACGAGTTGTAAAATCAGTAGCGGATCCAGGATTTTAAGGAGGTGGGTGCTCACTCTCTGGCCATATAAAAAAATTGATTCATGCAACTTGAGAATATTCGGAAAATACTTGAGACAATTTTGACCCAAGTGACCTTTTTATTTAGCCCACGAGTGGTAAAATCAGTAGCGGATCCAGGATTTTAAGAACGTGGGTGCTCACTCTCTGGCCATATAAAAAAATTGATTCATGCAACTTGAGAATATTCGGAAAATACTTGAGACAATTTTGACCCAAGTGACCTTTTTATTTAGCCCACGAGTGGTAAAATCAGTAGCGGATCCAGGATTTTAAGGACGTGGGTGCTCACTCTCTGGCCATATAAAAAAATTGATTCATGCAAGAATTGATCCCTAACCACTTCATATTTGTGCACTCTATTCTCACCTCTTAACCAAAGCACCCAGAAGACTTTTTGTTTAATGGATGCTTACTAGTTCTTTATACCAGTATTCCCTGTATTTTCTATATAATTATACAGAATTTGCGTCGGGGTTAATGGGTGCTTCAGCACCCGACACGGTCAACGTAGATCCGCCTCTTGGTAAAACAAACTCTTTTTTTTATTTTTGGCATTTCACCAACGGGGAAGCTGATTACAATTATTTCAAGAAACTTCAGAAGTTCATCATTTTACTTTAGTATTATATAGGTGAAAGATTGTTATTAGATATTCTAACAAGTTCATTGAAAATACTTATTATAGTGTATTAATATTTAAATCGAGAATTGTTTCAATGACTTTTCTTAGACGATGGTATAAAAGATGTAACACAGAAGCAGGCACTGTGCAAATGCAATGGGGGGGAATACCAAACGTACCCCTTGAATCAAGTGACCAGCAAGAGGAACAACAATTGTTACACATCTATGACTAGCTTCACGGTTCTGATGCAACAGTCCACAAGTCTAAGTAACCTTCAGGGTCAGTTTGGTACGAACACAAGTAATGCAGGGATTAGTAATACAGGTATTAGTAACGCAGGGATTGTAGTGCTGGAATTATTTTTTATCAAGTGTTTGATTCATTATACTAAAAATTAGCTATGCAATGTATAATCTAAGCTTGTGTTTGATTTAAAGCTATACAAAATCTTCTTTTCAATTATACCCTTAAATATTAAAAACTAAAAGGGTTTGAGGGGCGGTTTAATAATTTTAGGATCTTATCCAGGTATAGTTAAACTTGATATAAGTAATCCCTTAATTTCCTTGGTATTAGGTAAGCCCTCCTTTGAGGTATAAGTAATCCATGTATTAGGTATGCATAAATTGAATTGAGCAACCAAACGTTGTATTGGACAGATTACATTTTTATATAAAGATTATTTTCCTTAGTACAACCTACCAAACGACCCCTTAGGGATAATTTCAAACTTCTGACATTCTAAAAACACCAGCCAAACACTCCCGAACGTTTACAATAAAATGAAGGGCAAGGCCCGCCTAACGGTCAATGAAATGTCGAAAACTGTGTGAAACCAAAGTTACAAACAAAGACATAATGATTTATTCTCATATGCCTTTAGCCATAATAAGCAAAGTTACTGTGCTGGTGGAGATAACAAATACCCGATGAAATAATCGAAGCAAAATGCAAGCTGCCTCAGAAATCACCTCTTCAAAAAAGAAAAAAAGAAAAAAGGACCAAGAATCCAGAAGACCTCAAAGCAGGTAGGTATACCTCTCATTTTCAACAAAAGCAGCTAATTGCCTGAGGGGCCAATAGAAATGTATCTTTGTGGTGGAGTGAGTGGTAGATCCATTGTTGCATATCCATTCAGAAAAATTGTGTCACAAGTTCGTACATATGAAAGCCTCTATGATTGGAAGGTACAAACTCTTTGCCCCTTGCAATATGACCATCCGGAAAGGGAAGGGGATGAGGGGTGGGGTACATCCAATTGTTCAACACACAGGGACAATTGTGTCGAAATCAGAATCATTAATCATTCACAGTGGTACATTAGTACATAAGTACAAAAATGAGTACATATCTGAAAGCCATATGATGTTAGTGCTAACTGTGCTAACAAAGTAAAGTAATCTAGGATTGAGAGAAAATCAACTGCTTAATTTTAAGACAATGCTAACTTCTAAAAAAGTAAAGTATAATCTAGGATTACCAGAAAACATTTAAGATAATACTAACTTCACAGACCACCGCACTCTTGATTTTACGCCTGGAGAGCCCTAGACCAGATTTTGACCTTGTAGAGAGACCAAAGATAAGCAAAAGGAAGGCAACAAACGTATGTGAATTCTGTCCATGACAAGCACAATCATCAGTTACACTACTCCAGAAGGAAGGCGCATGACCAGCTGTCCACCGAAAACACTGCAATAAATTTAAAATGTGCAAGATGTCAAAGTCAATACAGCTTTTTGAAAAGCAAATGATGAGGAAAGCCAGAGGATAAGAAACAAATTGACATGCAGAGCATTTTCAACCTTTTAACATAGTAGTAACAGAAGTCTGCTAAGATAAAGGTTTGAACAATTTCGGATATAAGAACCATTGAAGGCCATAGACCATGACCCAGTGCTACCAGCAGATGACCGCGACTGTCCAAGACCTGACACAAAGCCAAGAAGAAACCAGAAGGTTATCACAACTGTATAGCATGGGTGTACAAATGAATCTGGAGACTAAGACAACTCAAATACTCCTTAAATAGTAATAGCAAAGTTTATAATGCCAACAAAATCCTGTTAGGATCGATTCACTCAAACACTCTGAACTGATGAAGAAGATGAAGAAATCTTGAAGAGAGAAAGTTAAGGTAGAGAGACTTATTTCGTGGTAACACCGCGTTAGCGTAAACTTCTACGGCGGCGGGATTTATATATATTAATGACTAAGGGTATTTACAATACAAGGAGAATAAACAGTACATCATATATATAGATCCCAAATAGTCCCACCTATAAGAGAAGGTCTCCCAATTTGACCAGGATTATAGGTTTTCCTTTCCCAAATCTATGAGGACAAAGAGTTTTCCTAAACCTATAGGGGATTATGTATTTCCTAAAAATACAAGGAAATAATTCAAGTCCATCACATATTAATCAGGCTCCATACCTAACAATTCTCCCACTTAGAGACTGATTCAGTCGTCCAAAAATTTGTCCCAACATCATTAATATCTTCACCACACCGCACCATCTGTAGAAACAAACTACATAAAGACCAACTGAGGTTTTGCATAACCTCAGTTTCTCAACATCAACGCATTTCGTCAACATGTCTGCTGGATTCTTTGCACCCTCTATCTTCTCCAAACACATATCACCATCCTCCACTGCACTGCGAGTGAAATGATACCGTCTTCTGATGTGCTTTGTCTTCGAATGATAGACTGGGTTTTTCACCAACTGTATGGCACTCTGGCTATCTGAATAAAGAATCTTCTCGCTCTGCTTCTTGCCCAACTCTTCCAGATAATCTGCCAGCCATATCATCTCCTTTCCAGCTTCAGCTATTGCCACATACTCAGCCTCTGTTGATGAAAGAGCAACACACTTCTGAAGCCTGGACATCCAACTCACTGGACATCCAACACACTATGGTGTAAATGTATCCGGATGTGCTCATGCTCAAGTCCACATCACCACCACGATCAGCATCCACAAAACCCTGCAGATTCACTCTGTCTTTGCCAAAACTAAGTGAAATACTGGATGTACCTCTCAAATATCTCAGAAGCCACTTAACAGCTTCCCAATGCTCTTTCCCCGAATTTGCCATGTACCTGCTAACAACTGCCACTGCATGTGCTATGTCAGGTCTAGTGCAGACCATAGCATACATCAAACTCCCAACTGCTGAAGCATACGGAATAATTGCCATCTGCTCATGCTCTTCAGCTGTCTTGGGTGACTGCCCCTTTGACAATTTTATGTGTTTTGCCAAAGGAGTAGTCCTGGGTTTAGCATCACTCATCCAGAATCTGGCCAACACCTTCTCAATGTATTGTTCCTGGGATAGATTTAAAGTGCCAGCAGATCTATCCCGAGAAATCCTCATCCCCAGAATCTGCTTCGATGCACCCAAATCTTTCATCTCAAATGCTGAACACAGACTTGCCTTCAGATTGTTTATCTCCCTCATACTGGATCCTGCAATCAATATATCATCCACATACAAGAGTAGAAACACATAAGAATCAGTGTATTTCTTGAAGTAACAAACTGATCCTTTTCAGCCCTGCAAAAGCCACTCTTGGTCATAAAGGAGTCGAACTTTTTGTACTACTGCCTCGGTACTTGCTTCAACCCATACAAGCTCGTGTTGAGCTTCCACACCATGTGTTCCTTGCCCGAAACTACAAATCCTTCTGGTTGTTGCATATAAATCTCCTCGTCCGGATCTCCATGTAAAAACGCTGTTTTTACATCCATTTGCTCAAGATGCAAATTCTCTGATGCAACAATACTCAACAGAATTCGGATAGTAGTTAACTTCACAACAGGAGAAAATATTTCAGTATAATCAATACCCTTCCTTTGTGAATATCCTTTAACCACTAACCGAGCCTTGAACCTTCTTTTACCGTCTGGTTCTGCCTTGATTCTGAACACCTACTTGTTCAACAAGGCTTTCTTCTTTGCAGGTAACTCAGTCAACACCCAAGTGTTGTTCTTCTCAAGGGAGCTCAACTCATCATTCATGGCTTGCTCCCACTTGATTGAATCCTCCACCTGTAGGGCCTCATCGAAAAAGACTCTGGTTCCCCTTCATCATCAGCAACAGATAATGTAATGAAGGTGAATACCTATCTGGTGCTCTGATGGTCCTTGATGATCTCCTCAACAGCTGCTCAAGTGTCACTTGTTCCACCATAGGTTCTTCCGCAACAGCGTCTGGAGTTGGTTGAGTTTCTTCCGCAACATCTCTGGGTGTACTCTTCTGCAACTCAATCTCAACTCCCACTTGCTTCGTAGTCTCTGAAACCTTCTGCTCTCTGTCCTTGTATAGGACAGACTCATCAAATGTCACATCACAATGTCTCAGGATCTTTCTGTTCTTGTCATCCCAAAACCTGTAACCAAACAAGTCAGAACCGTAGCCTATGAAGTAACACTTCACAGCCTTAGCATCAAGCTTGTCTCTTTTCTCTGGATCAACATGAACATAAGCCGTGCAACCAAAAGTTCTCAAGTGTGAGTACTTGAGCTCTTTTTTCGTCCACACCTCCTCTGGGATCTTGAACCCCAGGGTAACTGATGGTCCCCTGTTGATCAAGTATGCAGTTGTGCTCACAGCATCTGCCCAAAACATCTTAGGCAGCCTTCATGCTCCTTGCACGCTCATTCAATGTTCTGTTCATCCTCTCAGCAACTCCATTCTGCCTAGCCTTACCGGGAACTGTCCTCATTAATCTGATTCCCTCAGCTGCACAGAATGCTTTGAACTCTGACTTGTCATACTCTCCTCCATTGTCAGACCTCAGGCATTTGATTTTCAAATCAATCTGATTTTCAACTTCAGCTTTCCACCTCTTGAAAGTCACAAACACATCTGACTTATGCTTCAAGAAATAGACCCATACCTTCCTGCTGAAATCATCAATGAAGGTGACATAGAACCTGGATCCTCCAAGTGATGAAACTGGAGATGGTCCCCAAACATCTGTATGTACCATTTCCAACCGCACTTTCTTCGGCTCTCTAGCAGTCTTTGTGAAGCTAACTCGTTTCTGTTTTCCCATAACACAGCTTTCACAAAGACCCATGTCAACAGACTTCAGGCCCTCTAATGCTCCTTTTGCAACCAGCATCTTCATTCCTTTAGCACTCATGTGTCCAAGTCTGTTGTGCCACAGACATGAACCGGAAGCACCCTCAGCGACAACAACCATGTTAATACACCCTGCAGTGATGTACAAGGTTCCAGATTTGGTGCCACGAGCTACAATCATAGCACCCTTCACAATCTTCCACGAACCTTTCCCAAACTCTGCTATATAGCCTGTGCTATCCAACTGACCAACAAAGATCAAATTCTTCTTGAGAGCAGGAATATATCTGACATCCTCTAATGTCCAGTGGTTTCCCGATAGGGTCTTTATGCAGACATCCCCTTTCCTTCAATCTCCAAGGCTTTGTTGTCAGCAAGATACACCTTCTCAAAATTTCCAGATTTTAAATTTTGGAACAACTCCTTGCTTGGAGATGAATGAAAGGATGCACCAGAATCCAAAATCCAGGATTCGACCGGACTATCCACACTAGGATTAGAGCATCCCCAATGTCTTCTGCGGAATTTACAGAATCACTATCATTTCCAGATTTATGATTCTGCTTCTTCTTTGGTTTCGTACAGTTTGTCCGATAGTGCCCTTTATCTCCACAGTTCCAACAAATCACGTTGGGTCTGTTCGGAGATTTTCCTCGATTCTTTGATTTTGATCAGCCATGTTGATTTTGGCCCTTCGACTTGCTTCTCCCCCTTCGGTCAACGCTGAGAGCACTGCCCGATGAATCTCCCACTTCTCGTTTGCGAATGCTTTCGCTGAGAACAACATCACGGATTTCATCAAACTTCAACTTCTCAGATCCACGGGAACTGCTAATCGCAGCTACAACAGTATCCCAAGACTCGGGCAGAGATGACATCAAAATCAACGCCTTAATTTCATCTTCGAAATTAATTTCCACAGAACTCAGTTGACTCACAATCATATTGAACTCATTTATATGATCGGCAACAGATCCATTCTCAGACATCTGTAAATTGAACAATCTACGCATCAAACATACCTTGTTCATCGCCGATGGCTTTTCGTACATATTTGATAGAGCCTTCATCAGATCTGCCGTAGTCTTCTCCTTAACAATGTTGAACGCCACGTTTCTCGACAAAGTCAACCGGATCAACTCCAACGCCTGGCGATCCTTAAGCTTCCGCTGCTCCTCTGTCATGGAAGCCGGCTTTGCCTCAGTCAAGGGTTCGTGAAGATCTTTCTGGTACAGATAGCCTTCGATCTGCATCTTCCAGAAACCGAAATCGGATCCATCAAACTTCTCGATTCCAATCTTCGAACTCTCCATCTTCAGTGATCGTGTTGAATCTCCAAAGCTCTGATACCAGTTGTTAGGATCGATTCACTCAAACACTCTGAACTGATGAAGAAGATAAAGAAATCTTGAAGAGAGAAATGTTAAGGTATAGAGACTTATTTCGTGGTAACACCCCGTTAGGGTAAACTTCCACGGCGGCGGGATTTATATATATTAATGATTAAGGGTATTTACAATACAAGGAGAATAAACAGTACATCCTATATATAGATCCCAAATAGTCCCAAACCTATAAGAGAAAGGTCTCCCAATTTAACCAGGATAATAAGTTTTCCTTTCCCAAATCTATGAGGACAATGAGTTTTTCTAAACCTATAGGAATTATGTATTTCCTAAAAATACAAGGAAATAATTCAAGTCCATCACATATTAATCAGGCTCCATACCTAACAGATCCTACGATGTGAATATATGACCAACCAATACATATTCCCGCATTGAACTTATCATACATCAAACATCTTGATCAACCAAGTGAAAAATAATTGAACATTCTTAATGAATTCCACACAACATAGTGAGTACTCGGTATGACAACAATGCAATTCTATGCCTGCTTAACTAAATATATTCCATACAGTACCCCTAAGCTAAGCCAATTAGGCAGTTATTAAAATAAATTTAAAAAGATAAAATCAGAGCATCATATCAGCTAGTTATATTTCTTCAGAACAAACCCTGCTGGGTAAAATCGTAAAATGCGGCTCCATCCAGGAAATATGAATGACATTTTCAAATAAAGTTATCTGACAAATTATGATTTTTTGAGAAATAAGTTATCTGACAAGTATTGATATCCAATAACTTCACGAACTGAGAGTTTGCAAATCAAACCTGGAGAACCCAGTGAGCACAGCTTAAGAACCTTGCAACACCCAATGCAAATACATAATGAGCTGTGAATGGTTCAACTATCTGTATACAAAACATCAAAGGGGTTGTCAAAGGAAAGCAAAGGCAGTTGATTCTAGTTCCACAGCACAAAAATACTTTCGGGGAAGGGAAGGGGGGAATTTGCATTTAATAAATAATTACATTCAATTATACCTTAGTGTTTTGCATGACACGAAGTTGAGGTAGCACAGAAACTGCCTCTAAGTAAACACAGAAAGCCCAGAAGACTCTATTAACGAAGAGATGTGATGTAGATGGATGAATTAATAAAGCTAAGGCAGCACATGGGATCACCTGCAGAAAATTGAAAAAAAAAAAACATATGCATTCTTCTCAAAAGAAAATAGAAAAAACTCTGCAGAGGGTGGCATTACAAGAGTCATGCAAACAAAATTAATACAAAAACAAGAAGACGTAATGAAACAGCTGCTTGAATGAATCAAAGACACTTTACAATCTTGAAATGAAGATAAAACTGAAAGCCACACAGACTCCATTCAGAGTCCACAGAAAATTATTTGCAAAACGATTCTTAATCCCCAATGCCAGAGATATATTGGTCCGAAGGGTAGCTTCTATAGCCATGGCAAGATAGAAGTCTCTGGTCACTTCACTAACATGGCATTGCTAAACTCACAAAATAATCCATGAATAAATTACTATTTCGAAATGCTTACTAGAAAATAGGTTGTACTCCATCGATGCCACACTATTTTACACCATTTGATTGGACATTGAGTCTAAGCTTTCGAATTTGACTTGTGTGTTATATAAGTAATAATGGAAGAAAAACTATTATTTTAAAGGTTGAAAAATAGTTTGATAGAGGAAACATGGCATCAAAGTTTAAAGTCTGAATCGTATAAATTACAAAAGTTGTATATAAAATAAGATTATTAGTGGAATAGTGTCGAAACTTTAAAAAATAGAAGAATACCATAAAAATGGGGCAGAGAAATTATAAGATATGCTGGTATCAAATATCAACACTGGATAGCACTTGAGGTTTGAGTGTGAGTTCCATAAACCCTTTAGCTTTCATCTATCAAAAGGAACATAAGATTAATAAATTTATGAAGTGGATAACTAAATTAGATAGCAAATAGAGCACTGCAGCTGGTAACAACTAAATGTGTTTCAGTTCTTAGGCTCCTGAAAGAAGAACTGTGTTTTGAACTTTTGGTTACTCTTATATTACCAAGAAAGGTGCTTTATTATTGAATTTGGTTTGCCGTACTGAAAGTAATAAATAAATAAATAGAAAACACTAACAAGATGATCAGCCCGTTCATTTATGCCTTTACCTTCTTCTGTTGTGGGAGCAGAGGTTACTAGGAGGAGGCTAAGCTATTTGTAACTTGAGATACACCCAATTGACTAAAATATTTCAATAGATTGTTTCTTCACATGAATTCCAAACATTGAGAACCATTTTTAAGTTCAAATTTGACATTAAATATGATACTTAAGACATAGATTATATTTCTTTATTTCTTCCAATAGATACAATAAAATTCTTTTTTCCTCTAATCTTCACGTCTAATCAAATTAGTTGAACAATTTTCACTATCTTAAGACCCCTAAATACTACCGATCCTGATAACTTAATACAAATAAGTTTTGACATGTATTCATGCTTAAGTGTATCTTGCCTAAGCAAAGACCTAATGTGAGCTAGTTCTTTGCTTCATATGTCAAATATATTGAAAGTGAATGCTTCTTAAGTTGAAAATAATCACACCTGATAAGAAAATATCATCAGATCCACATTATATGCAATTATGATATTAAAATGAGCAAAATCAATTTATTATATCCTGGATAGTTTAGACGAAAACATAGTATAGCTTTGTTATTATAACAATAGTGGATTCCTATCAATTACCTTAATTTTGAATAGACAGAACGAGTGACAAATATTACTAAACTCAAAATATGTAAAAGTTAATACTTACACATTTTTCTGATAAAATAGAAAGTAGGTCAAACAACTCTTAAAACATCAACCTTTTATTTGTCAGAAAGTTTAAATACGCATCTAAATGTTATCCTTCATTACTTGAGAGTTGGGACAGTACATGTACATGGAGAATAGCATAAAAGAGACAGCGCCTACGTCCTGGTAATCCTTTTAGACTTTGGTATTCTACAGTTTTCAATAACTATCCTATCGTTTTCCAACAACCAATCATATCAAAAAACAGTCCAGAGAAGAGTGAGTAGAATAAAATATTCAGAGTTTCATCTATAACTTAATATCATTTTCATATAATAAGCAAATTGCTAATTATGACAAAGTAGTGCAAAAATCACCAACTTCTTATTTTATGCGCAAAAAAAAAAAAAGAAATCGAAAATCAGATTGAACCAGAATCTACTTTTGTATGGCGAAAACAAAAGACACTAAATCATTTTTTGGAAATAGCATTGCAGGCGATGAGACCAAGAGCATGATACTGTTAGTTGTGCATACTAAACAAACTTTTGAATTGCTAGACGGGATGAGTAAGTTGTATATCAGATTTTATCCCCACCAAAAACTTGTCATTTGTCAAGATCCTTCTTTGTTTATATCTGTAAAACTGGATTTTCCAACACTAGCAGTTTCCTGGCGAGAGCTGTATCTATCATGGACTGTTAAATCAATCATAGACCTTTACATCAAGGTATAGACTTCTGAAGACATAATAACTCATAGTTGTCTCGTTACATGCATGTATATATATAGCTATGCACACACATACATAAACACACTATTAACATGTCAAAACCAGGTATCATGTATCTTTCTTTCAGAGGAAGATGCCAAATGAGAAACTAGCCCCAATGACACAACTAAGTACAACTTAACAAGAAAATTGAAAAAAGGTATGCATAAGGTGTTTGTGACTTACCACGTAATAGATTAAAAGATTGTCTTTGTCCTCCATGTAACTTGATTTAAGCTTAAAACGGATCATATAAATAACCCACAAGGTCGTAGCCAATGTAGCTAAATCAAGTAAAGTGTGAATATCATATTCCATGACAAAACTGCAATACAGTCTAACAGCCAAAAACAAAGCAGTGAGCTCCTGCGATTTGAGTGAAAGCCCTGCAACAATATACGACGGAGTTATAAATTACTATTGTTGCTTATGGAATATGCAATCAGAAAAACCTGAGGCAAAGGATTGAAACAGAAATAAAAGGCAGAGCTCCCAAAATAAATGTTCCAGTTTCCACATCTGAAATCGAGAAAAAGATCCCTATTGCATGCATCTAAGAAAGAAAGAGGACGAAGAAAAGAAAAACTTAAAACCAAATTTAACAAATCCCATAAAAATGTGGAAAGCAGTAAGCAAATAACAAAAGGTTCAATGTTAAACTATCTCCAGTCTGCCTTTTACTTCCACAGTCTCATATTTTACTTGTTTATTGACGTTTTGTTTTTCAAAGAACTTTAAGCATACGCATAAAATAGTATAAGCCGTGTTTACTAGTCCTTAAAGAAACCATGACCAGCACGAGCTCCAAAAAATCAAGCAAGTGCTTTAGCTCTTATTCACCTGTCACCTCTCTGATCTAAAATTATTAGCCACGAGGAAAGGACTGCTTTACATATCTGAAGATACTCCTTATGACTAATGTTTGTAATGAAAAGGAAAAAACCCTAGCAAGTTGTTGGCCGCTTCATCTTAACTCACAATAATGGTTGCATTATTTAAGAACAGAGGCACCGATAGGCAAAGTTAACATAGGTCTGTGTCAAACTTCTTAATATTACGCCTAGAAAACAGTTGCATCATAAACATCATCAGTCACATTCAATAAAGGCAGCACGATGCAAGAAGGATCACACGATCACCCAAAGGGTATTACGTAAGTAGCCTACCATAACGCATATCATCAATGACTGGTTTCACAACTCGAACTTGTGAGTTGTGACCTATATAGGTCAAGGAGACAACTTTACCGTACCACGAAGCTACCCATCATTAACATATTATAGAGTCAACAAAATCAACACACCCCCAAACACCATCCCACTCTTCATATCCATAAAAAAAAAACTGTTAATCTGAAATTGCACCTAGTGACGATCTGTTATCCAAATTATTAAGCAACGATCTCTAGATTACTTCAATTCCTAATTCAAATCAACAAACAAAACCCTAGAATTCATCAACCGCTGAACCAAAAAAAATTAGATCTTTCTAAATTCAGGCAAACGAAGCAATCTTTTGACAATTGAACAATTACACAATTCGTAAATAAAAGGAGGAAGGAATTTAATTACCGGCACAAGTTTTTTCTTTCATGAGCTTATAGATGAGAACAGAGATTCCAATGGAGTGAACAGCCTCAGCGGCAACGAAGAGGTTATCGTGATCGTGAACGATAGCACGTAAGAGAACAAGCGCCGCCATGCCGGTGATGACCGCCAGAAAAGCCTTCACCTTTGGCGGTTGCCGGCGGACCCATGTCGACACGGCGTGGATCGGCCTCCGCGTCGTCCTCATGCTGCTTGTTTTTTTTTTCTCGATTTGCAGATGGATATGCCTAAAATTCGATAATGAAATTAAACTTCAAGATTGAAATATACGAAGAGGTGAATATTGGTGAAAATAGAATATGTAGTGAAAGAATTCATTAATTAGGAGGAGTCGATCTTGTTGGACACTAACCTAGTGAAATGTGTTAGTATACCTTGTTCGGCGGGGAGTGTGGGGGGGTTTGGGGAAGTAAAGAAAAAAATAGATGTCAACTGCATCACCAAAAACAAAACAAAACAAAAAAAAACTAAACAATAGCATGTGGTGAAATTTTTATTATGGTCTCTTGGTTAATGAACTACTAGGAAGGATAGCCCGTACTCAGCACGGGTCCAATAATATTATATTGTCGTTTGGTATAAAATACCAGTAATTTTCAAAAATTACTATTATTTAGTGGCTATTAACTTATTATATATAACTATTTTTTATAGTTACTATTTAGTTGTTACGCGACTGTATTCGTTGTATTCGTGCTACTGTATTCATGAATACAGTAGCGGAATTCGCATAAAAAATAGGGGAATCCAACTGTGCGACTGTATTCGTTGTTTTTCGCGCTACTGTATTCATGAATACATTAGTGGAATTCGCTTAAAAAATAGGGGAATTCAGTTATTTAATAACGGAAAGAGGATCAATTAGCGTGTATCACTCATAATTTAACTCAACAAAATCACTTCTACGTAAAATTCACTGCTACCCGACTGTATTCGGTGTATTCGCGCTACTGTATTCATAAATACAGTAGTGGAATTCGCCTAAAAGAATAGGGAAATCCAATTGTGCGATTGTATTCGTTGTATTCGCGCTACTGTATTCATGAATACAACAACGGAATTCGCCTAAAAATAGGGGAATCTAACTGTTTAATAGCGGAAAGAGATCAATTAGCGTGTATCGCTCTTAATTTAACTCAACAAAATCAATTCTACATAAATTTCACTGCTACTGTGTTGTTTTCCTTATATTCGCGCAATTGTATTTATAAATACAATGAGATAATCAAGAAATAGGGTGTATACCATTCTATTCAATTCGACTGTATACATTGTATTCAATTCATAGATATTCGTTATTCACTATTATACACTGTATTCAATTCACGTATTTAATTCGACTGTATTCAAACAATAAAAAATCACTAAACACAGTGATATTATGTTGTATTCAAAAAATACAGACCTTCAGAATACATAAATACAGGCAAAAAAATAATATATTTATATAAAAATACAATGTATTTGAGTGTATTTGTACAAAATGTGATGTCTTTATATCATTGTATGTGACCAAAATAGCAAAGAATTAAGATAAGAAAGTTCGCCGAAGATGGCATTTTCCGGCCAAGCAAAATATTGTATATATTATATTAAAACTAAAAATGAAGATGAACAAAAACCCCACCCTCAAATCTTCTCCGGTGTAGCCATGGCCAGATCTGTTCGCCTAAGAGAATGAACCAAAAGTGGATGATGACGTGAACGATTCTGACGACAACCACGATGATGACGCCGCCAATTCTGCTAATTTGATGGATAAGAGAGAGGATTGAGAATCTTGCTGTGAGAGAGACAAGGAAGAGAGAGAGAAAGAGAGAAAGAATATAATTGACATATTTCATGCCTCAATAGTAAGTATAAATAGGCAAAATACATCAGCAGCCCCTTAAAGTTGTCGTCGCTTTTCTCTTAAACACTCTATCTTGAATCTGTTCCATTTGAACATTTCAACCATATCTCAAATGACAAAAGTTGTCGTCGCTTTTCTCTTAAACACTCTATCTTGAATCTGTTCCATTTGAACATTTCAACCATATCTCAAATGTGTCATTTAGACACAAAATTAATAAGCAACTAAATACAAAAGATGTGTGAAAATTACATGGTAGACTGGCAAATAAGATAGGGACACTTAAATTTAACTCAAACAAATTTAAATAGAAAAAAGGTTTTGAAAAAAGAAAAACATAATAAAAGAAAAGCAAGAACCCACCCCCCACCCTTCATCATCTTCCCCGGGGTCCCCCTCCTTCTGTCTGCTGCACCGAAGACCCCCCACCCCCTCCCCACCCCCCCACAAAAAAGAAAACAGAAGTTCCCGCTACTTCATCTCCTCCTTCATTTTCTTTCCCCAAATCTGATGTGAAGAGGTCTTTGCTACGCTGCTTGCTGCACTCTCTCTCTCTCGCGGGAATTTTGCAGCAAGCTGAGGAAAATGACAATGGTGGTCCCAATTTCGGAGAAAGATCCCATTCTCTCCGTTGTCTGTTTTAAGGCTGAGATGTAATTGGTTGAAGATGGTACCAAGATTGCAGAGCCTCAAGTTAATAGATGGTGTGTAGAGGCATGATTGAAGGAAAGTGATTAGATTTGATATTACTGATGTTCACTTCTACGTATTTGATATATTCTAAAGTTTCTAAAAAAGATCTTGAGTGCATTTTCACTATCATTTGCAAATTAAAAGAAACATCTATCACTGTTTACCCTTAATTACCAGTAACAATTGAATTTATATGTAATTTTAAGGATATGTGATTTGATCTGATACAATTAAAGAATGAACGATAACTGAAGATTAAATTTAACAAGAAAGAGAGTAGGCGAACTACCAATATTAAATAACTCAGTTGTGGTGGTATCTTCTAAGATGAACGAGAATGAAATTAGTATTGTTGGAGAGAGTAGTTAAAATATGCCAAACTTTGTATATTGATCGTATCTTGTGTGTTACTCTTTTTACAGTAGGGCTATCTATTTATATAAGAAGGGAAAAGAATTCTATACAAGGTAAAAAATTCCTAAAATTATTGAGTTCGACGTATTTGCTGATTTGGGCCATGATTCCCGCCGAGATGTTTACATATCACGAGATTTCCGGTCCTTCGGTTTACCCGGATCTGATATTTTACCATAAAATATTTTACCCGGACCAGTCTCGATAATCTCGTCTCGAACACCCTGGCTTCGATCTTCATCCTGATGACGTCCGACCTCGGACTTCCCTTCTTGATGTACCGGTCTCGACATATCGGATGGCAACCTCAATCGATGCCGATCTTCAAAACCCAAAATCGGTGCTTCCTATGCAAGCGATCGTATTCGACCCCGTACAATCATATAAGAACAAATGGATAAATTCCATGATCCTCTTCGTTTTGTTTCAATCGAGGGCACTCAGTGAAACTCAGATCTGGGAGACGGAGAATTTCTGTCAATTTTTTTTTTAGTTGAAATCCTTTCTTTAATAATTGTTTGATATCTTTAACTAGGAATGATTTACTGATGATTTAATTTCTCTAGCTACCTAATTGGAAAAGAAAGTAAATGCGTTGTAAAAAGAGGAGAGAAACGAAGAAAGAACAAACATTTGGGGGTTTTCCGGCAATCTCCATTTATTCAGGCCATGAAAACTAAGATAGTAAGGTGGATGGTGGTGGACCGGTGGAGGGGGAGAGAGAAAGGTGGCAACCTGGTGACTGTGCGAAAGAATTGGTGGAAAAAGAAAGAGAAAAAAAAATTAAAAAGAAATTTGATCTATCACACTCTGAAAAATAGTATAATACACGCACTATGCCACGTCACCAAGTTATGTCCCAATCACACATTTAAGATGTGGTTAGAGTATTCAAATGGAACCGACTTAAAATAAAGTGTTTAAGTGAAAAATAAAGACAACTTTAAGGGGCTGCCGATGTATTCTGCCGTATAAATAAATACTTATTTTGCAGTAAAATTTAAAAGTTAGCTATAAGTAATAATATGTGTAATAATTTGTTATAGGAGGAAAAATTTTCATAAAATATTAGGGAGTTGTACGTGTTTTAACTTTAGTATTATAATCCCTTATTTGCTAGTGTTTTGCAAGGCTTTCTTCTTTCTTTCAGAGTGAGAAAGGGAAAGCAAACGAATCGAAGAGGGAGGCTTGAAAGGTCCTTCGAGGCTCGTCAATGGCTTGGCAAGCCTACTTTTACGCGAATTCCCCTCTTGAAGTTGTAGCTACTCGGTCAGCGAATTGTAACTGGAGTTTATGGAACTGCTTATTCACAAAGCTTTATTTTAGACAGGCAACTTGCTTCTATAGCTCGTGTATGAACAGCAAAACTCATGCAGATTGACCTGAATTTTTTGAATCTACGTATAATCAATACTTGTATTAATTATACACCCTAATCAGTATTAAATTTTATACATAGCAATCAAAATAGCATAATTTTTCATACATGGATAACCATGATATTCCGCCAACATATCACTGAAAATTGTGGGTAGCTCGTTATATTTGTATTAAGTCATTGCATAGAACTTGAGTATAGGACTGATGGCGCAGCGAAGTAAATTATAAGCCTATTGACTGGAACATATACATCAAATAATGACAAACTTCATAATACAAAGACTTTAAAATTTTAATCACATACATAGTTTGAGAATTATGTTTGAGATGATAAAATAGAAACATGTTATTTCCTCTTAATTCTCTCCGAACCTAACGTGGTAGTTTCCCATTATAGAGCTTCAGTGGGAATTCTAAAGATTCACGGGAGGAAAAATAAAGATGTCTCCTACATTATTCATAATATGTGGAAATATCGACACTCTTCCCATTCTTACTTCTGTAGGGAGGCACTAAAAGCTTGACTATACGATTGGTAGGAAAGATTTTAGGTCAAAGTAGTGGCTGCGGCGCGTTGAGGCACTTCTTCGACGGTCCACGTATGCCCGGCCTGCCGCGAAAAAAGCGTCGAAGGGGTCGGATCACCCTGGGTTACTGAAGAGTCGTCCGACTTCTCGATCAAAAACGATCTTTCTAAAGTTAAGACAACAGATCAGTCGGCTGCAGGACGGGACCGGAAGCGTGTTGAAAATATAGCAATATTTTTTGTATTTTTTATTTCTTGATCATTGGAAGCAATCCTCACTGGCCAATATTAAAATCTTCTGTTTTGGTAAATATGCACTTCCAATCTTTGACCAGGCTTGGCTGAAGATATACAGAAAATTTAGCAACTACAATATGACCAAATAATTAAAGAATGATAATTGGTGGAATATGGTAAATACAATAGATCAGCAGGAATTCGAAATATGTGTTTTGAAATGCATAAAGCGTGTATAGGCTAATTATTCGAATTATCGACTCAACAAAATATAGAAGGAAGGAAAAAAAATCCATCATGAAGTTATGAATAAAACACATACGTCCAGATTATGGCATATATAACAATCATGTGATATATAAAAGTGTAAAGTTCTATTAGCGGATCTTTTTTTTTTACAATATTTAAAGACTCTTTCATGGCTTAATTATTATTACAACATTTTTTAATTATAGAATTCAAACTTTCGAGTAAATTCGACGGCTTCTACGAAGAAGGCAGCACAAAGAAGGCTCGAGGACCTATTAAAGAAGGCGATAAAGGCTGATAGAAGAGTGAAAAACAAAAGGCGCTTTCTGATCCCTGAGCCCGAATACTTGTGAAATAAGTGAATATGAATGATTTTATCCTTGGATTTAGTATTTAATACAAGTTTAATATGTAATAATTAAAGAATGTCTACTGAAAGGGCGAAGATCCTAGCGTCACTTTTCAAGACTTAAAATGCACGAAATGTAATAAATTTTGTAATTACAAATGCTAACGCTTCATTACATAACTACGGGTAGATGGAAGTAATAAATACTAATAATTTTTAATGGAATGCCTTCTGCTTTTCCAAGAGAATGACGATATTACAATTGACACCTTATTTTTAGGTTTTTTGAAGGATAAAAACATCACTTAGATTTTAATGGGTAAATTAGTAAATTAACTTTTGACTTGGGGTGTTTCGATTTTTGGTATAGTATATGATGATGATGATATGATGTGATCACTTTAGTATAGTATGATAATGAAATGATGATATGATTTATCTAAATTGCTATTTATTTCTCAATATATAAGCAGTGTCAATAAGCCCTTGCACCTTGCAGGCATGCATGACATACAATAGACCGTTGTGGTCCGGCTCTTTTCGAATTTCAGGCGTAGCAAAAGCTTAGCGCGTCAAGCTTTTTTACACTACTGGAAAGAAAGCTAAACAACAGGCACAACTGAAAAAAACAGAAAGATGCATGAAAATATGAGTATACATACAAGCAATATGAATGTTATTACTAATTGCTTGATTAATTTAATAAGGTCCTTGATTAAATTTTGAGACATGTCTCATGATGGAGATCATGATAGTGAGAGTAAAGTCTCTTACAACTTAATCTAACTGGAGATCATGATAATGAGAGTAAAATTTCAACGCAAGTTTTTATTCAATTTGTTCGCGGGTTTTGAAACGAGATTCTCTTCACCAGGTATGTCTTAAATTCGATCTTTGACATGTAAATAAATTTTAAACACAAAAAATTCTGCCTAAGATTATTATTGTCTTCCGCCGCGTGTTATGAACACCTATATGCAATCTTACATGGACGACATACTATATTTACAGACATTACACATCACCTCACGTCTTCGCTACTGAATTGTCTCTTTGGGAACGCAATAACCCACATCATAGACATTCCACATCATAGATATAACTCTATGAAGAGCTAGCTACATGTCAATATACGGCTGAAAAATCATGTCATAACTCATCAGGTAAACTAGACAGGTCAATAATACAGCTAAATGGAGTTCAAGAATCCAGATAGCAAGTATGGGTAAACAGAAACTAATAGCAAGAATGGAAGAAAATTCCAGGTAAACAGGAAAGAATCAGACTAACCCATTCTGACTAAATTGTATACTAATTCTACAAAGTTTTGTCATTTCTAGTAGGCAACTTCCGGATGCAAGAGCTGAGATATAGCAATCAAAACGACGCTGATCGTTTCAAGACAGGCTTCAATTGCTTGTCTTCCTCAAGTGCAATCATTCCCAAATGAGATGGGTCTTCAAGCATCATCTTTGCCACCAAATAACCAGCTATTGACCATGTTTGGTATTTACGCGCTTGCTTGCCTATGAATCGGCCAAGTTTTCCATCATAATATTCAGGCCACCCATCCTTGGACAACCGAAGTTCAGCAAGTTCAATGGCACGTCTTGCAATCTGAGGCCTCCCAGTCTTGATACACGCTGCTGTGAGGAGCCATAGAAGCACTGCAAGCCAGAGACAGAATGAAATATGAGAGAATGCTCTACACAATCTTATAGAAGATATAAGATTACTAAAGAATTCATAAGGCAAGTCACATCTCCTTTTTAATAATTCTTAAGCATTTGATCGTTGTAAGACCATCTAAGCTGAATTATGGAATTGCTTGAGAAATGCTCAAGATAGGCCATATAGGAAAAACACAATAAGTAAATACCATAGATAGATGAGCAGCACATCCATGACAACAAACTTTTCCATCATTCAGCTTCTAGAGAATTGAAGACCCAATTTTAGGCAGTTTCAGAAGTCCTTGGGATTGTTTTACCAGGAACTAAAAGTGTTATTCAATATCTCAACCAAATTATATCTTTCAAATATGATTAAAATAACCTTCAAACTATAAGTAAAGAACATTTTGCTATTCCCTGAGATGATCATCACTATTCTATTTCAAACTTCAGTATACACCCAGGAACAAATAGGTACCTGGCCATGATCCTCCATTGTGGTAGCTCCATCTAGTGTTTTTTGGATCACATCCTGTTACAATCCGCCACTCATGACCCTCTATAGCCGGATAACAAACCTTCAAAGGCATCTCTCCTACCAATTCATGCCAACGTGACTCAATAAGATCCATGATCTTAGTTGCCTGTTCGTGAGTTGCTAAGCTAGATAAAATTGCAATACAGTTTCCCAAGCAGAACCAGCGGAAATCCATGTTCGAAGGACCAACATTTCCAATGAAATAGCCACCACAAACTGGCATGAAATCAAAAACCCATTCCGGTAGAGAATCAGGCATGATATTAAACTTGTTGACTGCTGTGTGGGAATATTCTTCAGTTTTATATCTGTATATGTCATTAAGTTGCTTTAAGTCAAGCCAAAAGTAATTTCTCATGTGATAGCTCAACGCATGCAGTCTCTTCACAATTCGTTCTATGAACTCCTTCCCTTCAGCGTCATGCTTGAGTAAAAGAAGTGCACACCTTAAAGCCATGAAGAATAGTGCTTGTATTTCGATCGGGTATCCATAAACACCCTGATAATGTTTGTTTATCACAAAGTAGTCAGCGAAACTTCAGGATACAACTGCATACTTAAGCACAAAATATATAGAAGAACTAGTTTCTTTTAGTTGCAGCAAATGTTTGCAAATTCTGCTATGCAGATGTAAAGGTTAATATGAAGAGGGAGAGATCTGCATATGAGAAATGTTTAGAAAATTCCAGACAGAGACACCACTTATGTCTCAATATAACTAGATGAAGAGGTAATCAGAAAAATGATGCTTATATGTGTGGTATTTGAAAGTGTTCTAGGGACATCTGCAATGTTGGTCATTCAGTTCAGCTGTTTGTATTTATTGGATAATTGTGTATGAGAACATTCCAGATTGAATTAGCAATTGGAAGTTTGGAACAAATCTAACACCTTTGACGCAAAAAAAAAATTTTGAGTTCCAACTTCCCACTCCTTAATTTGGTAAACTACTAACATGAGAGTGATGATTTGAGTTAGCATGGATGACAACCCTCGTCATTTGAATTTACCACCTCCATGATATACCAAACATATGGAGAGCTGTCTATATCATTTCAGAACAGTGAGAACAAGCATAAACAAGAAGGAAACTCACCATTCTACGATCTATCATACTGCATCCATCGGCACAAAGAAGAGTCGGAAATGTGTCAAACCCCTCTGAAAGGCATAGACTGAGTATCAGGCGCATACCCTTCTGGCATTCAGGCATCTCAGATAGGGAAGTGTCCCCTGTAGACTTTGTGTATGCACGAAGTAATATAATCCACCAAAATCCAGAATCAACAGGAGCCACTCTTCCTATTGCACTCTCACCAAAATCTGCGATTAATGTCTCGGTATTTCTAACTGGATCGTGGAGTACTTTGAAACTAGCTGGCATTACGCCCTCTCCCAATTGGAATCGATCGATCTTTTTCTCCCATGATTGAAGACGAAGAGTCTTCAAGATGAAATTCTTCACTATTTCTGGTTCCCCATTCATTAGAAAAGCCAGCGCACTTGGAACAAAGTCTCTGACAAACACCTGAAGTTATAGATGACAATTAACAAACATCTTGATCATGAATTATGAATAACAACCCTACAGAACTTTTGTACAACTTACTCAGTGGAAATCACTTTTTCATGTCTTTAGAAACATTTATATAATTACAAAAAAGGGATATTCCAGACAATCCTATTAACCAATGATTTTTGGAGGAAGTCAACTCAATTGCTCAGTAGACCAGACTTCTTTTGACAGCATATAGAAAATTTTCCAGTCCTGAAATTAGTGTGTTAGAAGACAGCTAGAGTGGAGATCCCAGTAAATGTGAATTTGGAAGGGGGATAGAGTGCAATAATACACATAATTGGGATGCAATTAGTTCCACATATTAACCCTTTTAACTGGATAAGGTTAAAAACCTTCATCATTACAATGATAAAAGAAACTATAGCTCATTAATTGAAAGCCTACAAAACAAGCTCAGAGGGATAAGATGGCATCTCAACTCCCCTCTGAGGAGGATCTTCTTGCAATTACCATAATTGATGTAGAGCCAAACATAGTTGACCGACAAACTTTTGTCTTGCAGTAGATGGCAGGTACTAAGCTGTTTTCTACTGTTAAAGAGCGAAAAGATTTACTCAATCAAATTAACTACAGATAACTTTTAGCAAGGTAATGGATTGCAGAGTATGTAATGTCAAATTAGTGATTCAAACTAAACAAAAATAAAATTCTTCCTCAGACCACTATGAAGTATAACTATCAACAATGCACAATAACATTGACCTTATAACGACATAACACACGTTACCTGATCATAGTTAAGCTTTTCGTCTGAATTATCTAGTGCAGCAATAGTCCCAACAGGTTGCCCGCGAAAGTGTACCAAGGTACGCCTCAAAGCTTCCCAAGCCTCGGCAATCATAGGATGTGGCCCAGGTCCAAAAGGTGACCTTGGGGTAGTGAACCCCGATCTTTTTGTTGGTGAAAAAACACCATCAAAGTGATCCAAAGCGCGGAAGAAATTTTCAGCTCTAGAAGGGGGATGGGGAGAGAAGCCCAGTTGAGTATCAGTAAGGGACCTCTCAAGTGACCCCTGCCTCTCAATGTTCAAATGTCTTGGCCTAGGTAACCTCGAGAAATCAATGTCTTCCAATTCGGCCACACTACTGAAAGAGTCAACATTTCTTATACTACCGCCATGATTAGATACATCCCCAGAAAGTGTTGACATTCTTTAAGGCTGAAGCCTCTAGGTAAAGGATTTACAAGCTATTTAGAGGCTCAACAATCTGCATTGAAATGAGAATTCAGCAGCATGCATTACTGATAAAAGTTATAAACAAGGGGCAGAGCTTGAAGAAGCTAAACGAGCCTAGAATAGCAGGTAGATTAGGCCATTTTGATATGTTATTAATCAAACATTAGCGCCCCTATAGAGTACATATGACAGTTATCGATGAAACCAAAAGCAAAGAAGAAAAAAGCAACTGTGTGTTTCATATAGATCAAGACTACTACCCAGGACCAGATGCATTATTAGTTATTGCTTCAATCGAACCCAGTAATTTTGGCTCGAACCCTATATATATATTAAAAATGCACTAGATAAGTACAAATAATTATTTTATAAGTTATGGTAGAATCATGAACTCGAACAAATAAAGTAATATAAATACTGGATCCTCTGCTAGTGCCTAGTAGCATGACTCATTAACCATATTCTGTACCGGGAAGAATTGCAGTAGAGGCGTTAATTAGCCCAATGTAACAATTCAAGAAATGGAGTGCACCATAGATTCAACAATCACGATAAACTTTTATTTTCATATCCTTTGTTACTTTTTGTTTCTTACTGGAACCAAATAGGGGAAATTTGCACATTCAGATGTATAAATTTCAATAAATCATGAAATTCCTTAACAACCCATATTTAAAATTTCAACCGGACCCAACCAAATGCATGCATGTACTATTACTAATTTATCTCCGAGAAATCATAAAAAATGAAGAAGATAACAACAACAACTAGTTGGCGTTATGTATATGAATTAATCTCTATCTATTAATTCCCCAAAAGAAGTTAATAAAAATAACGAAGAAATCACGAAAGAAACCATGTTCTTGAATGGGCATTTGAAAACTTACACATACGACGACGTCTGAAATCGGATGAAAAGCGAGAAAGTGCGAAGACATCAATGGCTTCTGGTGTGTGTTTGTGTGTGTGTGTGAGTGAGAGAGAGAGAGAGAGAGAGAGAGAAAATGGTGACAGGTTGGTCACAGATCAATGGAGGGTAATGGTTTTTTGGATGGTTGCATTGTGTACGTACACCATAAGCATAAAGGTAGAGCAAAACTCTTTGCTGTCTCACACCGCCACGGACAGTACGTGAATATGTATGCCCAAATATAAAACCGATCAATCAAATCTTTTTTGGCGTTTCGGATTTTTCCTTTCTGTGCTGACTGGCTCTTTTCTTTGGACTCTCTCTCTACCCCGTACGTCAATCCGTTAACGCAAGTTTTGCCGTGTAAATTACCGATTCGGGGTCGATGGGTAGGTTGTACTGAGTAAAATAATGTTTGTATAAAAATTTAATTCGTTCAATATAATATTTGGTTACTTAATTCAATTTATGCATACCTAATACATGGATTACTTATAACTCATAGGAAGGCTTAGCTAATACCAAGGGATTACTAATCCCTGCATTAACTATACCTGGATAATATCCTAAAAATTACTAAATCGCCCCTCAAAGCATTTTCCTAAATTTTTTTATATACAGAAAGAAGAATATACAAGGGTATAATTGTAAAAAAGATTTTGTACAGTTTTTAACCAAACACAAGCTTAGATTATACATTGCATAGCTAATTTTTAATACAATGAACCAAACATTTGATAAAAAATAATCTCAGCACTACAATCCCTACATTACTAATACTTGCATTACTAATCCCTGCATTACTTTTGTTCGTATCAAACGACCCCTCAAGGTTTTAACAATAAATTCGGTCCTTTATGATATTAAACATAACGAATAAAAACGTACTAACAATAAATTGTTCCTCAAGGTTTAAATAAATGTTAAGGTTTGTTGGTACTAAAGAATAGTAGTATATATTTTCTCGAAAACTAAGTAATTTTTTAATTTATTTTTTTGTGTTTGATAAGCAAAAAATATTGTGCTAAGAATAATTATATAAAATTTAGGCAAATACTATAGGATGAAGTGCAAGGAGTGCGGTGGGATGTTGGGAAGCAAAGAGGAGACAATAAGCGTGAAAAGTCATTTAGGGGACTTATTTTTCTTACTCTTATTAAGGAAGTTATTTTTCTAATTTTTAAACGACTTATTTTCTTATAAAAAAAGTTGAAAATATTTAGTTAATGTTTGACTAAAATTAGGTGCTTACATTGTCCACATCTTAGAAGCTATTAGAGACAATAGTACACTTTCAATTCTACTAAAATTTTAGTTGATATAAAACATTTGAAGAGATAATAAATCATTGTGCTACCCTAAATACAATATTCATTGGTTAATACATTAATTAACTCTTAAGCATATATCTTCTTTGGATGGAAGGGGTGATCGGGATAAGTGATATGCGAAAAGCGATATGCTTCCAAGTGTCATATCAAAAAGACTTATCAAAATCGCCACCATACGAGACTTGCAAGGCATGCCCACCAGAAAGTGAAGAGAGGTTTATAAGCACCCCGACTTAGGAATCATGACCCGCCATGTTGTGAAATCCTTTTCGACATATTAACCTACCTCACTTAGTCTTGCAATATTAACTTGTCGCTTCAATGAGTTATTTAAGAGGATTAAAATTATTCATTTATGGTTTAGATTTAATAATGTAATTATTATTTATGTTGACAAGTTGCAAAGACTAAACTATCTCATGTTACTGAAAAATTAATCGCAAATAGCTTTCTAAATTAAATAAAGTTGGTACTTTGAAGAAAAACAAGTAATCTGTACAATTAATAACCAACATTACAAATGAAATTTACTTAATTTTCTTTATATTATTTGTTTATATAAATAAAATCATCATATAAATGCTCAATGGTATAAGAAGAGATCAGTCATACAAAGCTTAATAATTACTCATCAATTTTCATTTGGGCACAAAAAATATTTACAAACAATGAAGAATATTTGCAAATACGTGTCCCTTTCACAAATTTCTAAGTTATGAAAATGCTGTAATCCAAATACAACTTCTTTTTAGGGGCCGCGCGAACGCAGGCTTTCGCTGCCACAAATTATGACGCTGGCAAATCCTCTTTTTTGATGACTGAATGCATTTCTGACGATGCAACTCTTATTAGTTTAATAGTTTACTCAAGAGTTACTCTATGAATCGGAAGGGACAAATTTTAGCGGATGGTGCTGCTACGGTTGGTGGCGAACTTGCTTTGGGGAAAAACGTATTAGTAACTTGGACCGACCTTAGGCGAGCACCCCTCCTAAAGTACATTGAAGGTCACTAGCCTAGGTCATGGGCCTTATTGGTCGCCCATTGTCCAGGTAGTATCCAAATACAACTTTGTTTCACCGAAATAACCTTTCAAAACAACATTTGCACATACTGTCCAAATGGCTACGAAATTGCTCTGGCTTTCACTTTTTAGCTCTATCTATATCTAAGCATCTTTGCAGAAATACTCACTATCCAATTGTATAAAACTACAGTGTACCCAATTACTAAGCCTTAAAATTCCACATGTTGCCTTTGTCATTCTAGTTAGTACTAGTTATTATTATATTACCAAAAATAATAATAACTAAGTTAAGGTTGACTATATAAATTCTTGATCATATTTCTTCATTTAAGTTTAACGCATGTCATCATACCAAAAAAATTAAAGGTGAAAGTAAAACCCGCACCATCAATCAACAGCCTCCAAACATACTACGGGTGATCCGAAATTCACCCGAGCATTCTGGGATCTTGTCGAAAAATTTCAACAAATCTATAAATACTATTTGTATCTATCAAAGGTCTCAAAACACCTACGAAAACAATACATCTAAAAATAGAGGGCAAAAGCACATGTTGAACTAAGTAAAGCTCTTAGCTAAATCAATGTGGCAAATTAGGAAGTGAAAAATTCAATTTAAATGTTGAAATATTGTTTATTTGTTTCAATATATATTCAATTTAACTGACAAAAGGTATCAGCACTTTAAAATAACACCTTTAATTAACCCAATTTCTATAAATTGCTAAAAAAACTTTAAACGCCGTTCTATATACGCACTGAAGCAAAGACTTGGTAATGTCATCAACGGTTCTGGTGGAGAGTCCATGTAAACTAACATGTACCGACGGTGCAACGAATCAACCCCGAGGCTCAAAAATTACATATCCTCCTTTTCGAAAACGACGATCTGAGTGTAGTTGCAAGTAGTTCAGCTCTCAAATAATGGAGGAGAAACGGAAGGAGGCCGGAACTCCACCACCGGCAGTTGCCGACACGCCGACGAAAGCGGCTGATGTTCCGTCTGCCGAGGCACCTACGTCTCGTCGAAGAGGCGGCGGCCAGAAACGAAAAGCAAGCGCCATTGGAAGCGGCGGCGCCAGTTCGACTCCTCCGTCAACTTCGTCGAAGCGTCAGGTGCGTGAGAAGCAGTCATCAGTACCTTTTCCACCGATCCACAACGGTCCACTCACGAGAGCTGCACGACAGCAGCCAAACAACGTCCCCGCCCCCGCCGCAGCTGCTTCTCCGTCAAGTTCTGGTATCAAGAGTGAATTGGAGGTGCTGCCGACGCCTGTGGCCGGAGGAGAGCAGGCGTTGAAGATTGAGCGAGAGTTAAATGAAGCTAAGGAGGATTTAGAGGCATTAGAGGCTGAAATTGAAGCTGAAATTGAGGCAATTAGATCCCGAGATCCTAATGCTCACGTTGTGCCGACTCATACTGGTGATTTATAAGTAGCTTTTTATAAAATTGGAAATTGAGGAATTGAACATGTTTATTGATAGAGTAAGCTGAAGATCTGGTTGAAACTAGAAATTGAATTTATGAGGTTAAAGTTTATATCTTTGAGATAGATTTAGTGTTACTTTACAAATAAGGAGGAGTTTTACATTTACAGTTTCATAGTAAATACTCCTTCCATCTCATTTTGACTTATACACTTTATTAGTAATTGTAGAAGAAAATATTAAAGTAATGGTTGAAAGTTAGTTTGGCATTGAAAATATCATATCATAGTTTAGAATTTGGACAATAATGAATTTTATTTCTTGACAATTGCCGGAGTCGCTTAGAAATGGAACGGTGTCAACAATTTAGGCATTCAAAAAGGGAAAGAGTTTTTCAAAAGTTCAAACTGGAAATTGCTCTCTCATATTTCTAATCTATAGTCTGTAACTAAAATTCAAAAGCATTAGGGATTTTCCGGATATTTTATGACATTTTCAAAGTTTTTAGGTTGGTTTTCTTGGAGAAAGGTTCATCCTTTGGAGAAGCGAACAATGCCGTCATTCTTCAGTGGGAAGTCAGAAAGTAGGACTTCAGAAATATACATGGAGATACGGAATTGGATCATGAAAAAGTATCACGCTGACCCCAACATTCAAATTGAGTTGAGTGATTTGTCTGAGCTCTCATCAGGAGATTTGGATGCAAAGCAGGAAGTGATGGAGTTTTTGGATTACTGGGGTTTAATTAATTATCACCCCTTCCCACAAACTAATTCAGATATGAGAGTTGATATTGATGCAGACGAGTCAGCAAAGACAGATTCTTTGGTTGATAAGTTGTTTCGATTTGAATCAGATGAAACATGGACCCCAGTTCTTCCGAGGTCTAGTGTAGCTACTCCTATGTCTTCTGGGTTCTTTCCAGAGTCAGCTATTGCTGAAGAACTGATGAAGTCTGAAGGGCCAGCTGTTGAGTACCATTGTAACTCTTGTTCAGCGGACTGCTCAAGAAAGCGGTATCATTGTCAAAAGCAGGTATTTTTGCTCAATGCTAATGTCCTTTTTCCTTTTAGGGCTAATGAGTTAAGACATAGATATGAGAAATGACGCAGCGTGTCCATGTTCTAATATCCTTAGGTTGTATGGCTCATTATTTCTTGTTCAATTACATATTAAAACGCCATCGTCGCTTCTGAAGTATATTTGTCAAAACTTGAGTACTTACTTAAATGCCTGACTGTATTCTTGTGTTTGTGGTTTTGACTACATAGGCAGATTTTGACTTGTGTAGCGAATGCTTCAACAATGGGAAGTTTGGATCTGGGATGTCCCCTTCAGATTTCATTCTTATGGAGCCTGCTGAGGCTGGCGGCGCAAGTGGTGGGAAGTGGACAGATCAGGAGACTCTTCTTCTCCTTGAGGCGCTAGAGCTTTATAAGGAAAACTGGAATGAGATTGCTGAGCATGTGGCTACGAAGACCAAAGCTCAGTGTATTCTGCACTTTATTGAAATGCCAATAGAGGATATATTCCTGGATACTGATGTTGAAAGTAACGAGAGTGTTAAAGAAAAAGAAGACACAGTTTTGTCTAAAGATGATACATCAGCCAGTACTGATGCCCCAGAAACAAAAGAGAGGAAGGACGATGGAAATGACAATCAGCTTTCATCCACAGTGGAAACTTCAAAGCCAGAGAATGTGAATGAGCTAATTCCTCGGGAGGAAGTTGGTGAGAACTGTGCACTCAACGCGCTGAGGGATGCATTTACAGCTGTTGGTTCTTATCCTCCACCTGGAGAACGTGTTTCATTTGCTGAAGCTGGCAATCCTGTAGTGGCACTGGTATGTTGGTTCTTTTCCTTTTGATAGGCTCAACCACAAATGTGATGCAACTGAGCGCTCAAGGCACTCCATTGAAAGCTAGAAATCTTTATATGTCTTTCCCAGAATAATGAAATCAAATTGTTTGTGTTATTTAGTTGTTCAAGGTCAAATCTTTCCCGCGGTGGAAGTATTTCCTCACTATTTTTACAGGCTGAGACCTTGTTTTGAGAAGGATAGGGTTTGATTTTAGCTCTGCATGTCAATGAGATATTTTAATCCCGTTCTGAGGAAGCAGTCGTTAAAAGTATAATCCAGTTGGTTTTCTGTTCTGCTGTTAAACCTCTGATTATTATTAAAATATGGATGTACACAATGAACTTACTGATCAATCCATCTTTTCTTTCTAATATTGCTGTTTGCCCTTGAAAAGTAGAGGGGAGGAGGGGAATTGAAACCGGAAAAACCAAAGTGATTACTGGAATAAATGTTCTGTATAATTCTAAAAAATATGTTTTGGTTGCCTTCATTATGATGCTTTCCTTCTCTAGGTAGCGTTCCTGGTGAAACTGGTAGAAGCTAACAGGGTTACTGCCTCAGTACGCAGCTCTTTGAAATCCATTTTTGGCAATCCATCTGGTGAGCAGCTAGCCTTAAGGCACTGTTTTGTTTTGGAAGATCCACCAGAGGGGAAGACATCACCAGATTCAGATAGGTTTGTGTTCCTCCCTTTAGCTTTAGTTAACAGGTATTGAATTGAGTTGGAGTCTAATTGCTAATTTAGTTATGCAGACCTGCTAATGGATCAGTTGATCCAGAAGATAAGAAAGATGAGGATGAGAATGTTGAAATGCAGAAAGAAGAAAAATTGACATCAGTTATCGATAAGAATGGCTTGTCAATTGCGCCAAACAAAGAGACCAAAGCTGAAGTGAACATTGGCAAACAATGTGAAGAGCAGGATGGTGAAAACCATGAAGAGAAAAATGAAAAGGAACTTGGAGAAGCGACACAATTGGTCTCTACGAGTGACGAAAATCCAGAGAAATGTGATACTTCAAAGCAATCCAGTCAAATTCCTGCTGACAAAGACGAGGAACCTGCATCACCTAAAGGACCAGATGATGCAGGGTTGGCGGTGGGAAAGGCACCAAATACCACAGCAGAATCAGATGATCTAACGTCTAAATTAGAGCTCCCACCCGGCTTTGAAAAGGAGTCAGTTGATAGAGCTTTAACAGCCATGCCTTCTGACTCTCCAGATACTCCTAAAGATGAGGACATGATGCCTGCTGTGCAAACAAAGGAGCCTGTGCAATCTGCGAAATCGAACACTGTAGCTGAAAATGATGAAATTACAGGTCCAAGTTCTCAATTTGGTGTTTTGTTTTATGCATAGTTTAAGTTCTGCTAATCATGTTGCCCTAGGGCTTTGGTTCAATGCCAAAGGTAGTACAATGGGATGTGTTATTGATGCATGTAACAAGTTCAAATCCTAGCTGGTGAACCGAGTTAGGTACTTAAGTGGAGAAGGATAGAGAGGCGGGCCTATCAGCCACAGAGTTTCAAAGCTGGAAACACAGTTAATTAAAAAAAATGAAGTGGAAAATATTCTAATCATGGAGTGCAAGCACAAGTGGAAACTATATGGCATCCATTAATTATAAAAAATAAAATAAAAATACATGACTTGCATTTACGAGGAAATCGTCAAGCTATTGATTTTACAGAATAATCTTTCAACTAAGAGAATCACAGAGGATCTTTTGAGTCTTCAGCCAGTACTCGAGTTTGCAATTGGTAACGTGACAGTGCTTTAGTTCTCATCACCAAACCCCCAGATCTTCAAATTAAAATGACACTGACGTTTATTCCAGCACCCTTTATCTTTCCTATTTCGCTACACAATGTATTAGTCTCCTCTAATTCCTCTTATCTCTCACCTCTCCGAACTCTCATATCCCTTGTCGTCCAGTGTACATTGCAAACCCCTCTCCCAACAAATAACCCGCAGAAAGTTGTAAGGATGATTGCTGCATTATTTTGGGTGCTTTAAATTGAATCCCTCTGATACTGTCTTGGTCTCATGTTAAGTGTCATACTCTCTCTCTCTCTCTCTCTCTCTCTCTCTCTCTCTCTCTGCCCCTCCCTCTGGTTCGATTTATTCATACTCTTTCACTTAGGGATGTTCGAAAGTGTTTGACGACATGCGCCATTAATACCATGGTTTAATAATAACTTTAAGAATTCGTAGTCATTTACTTTGATATAGTGCTTTTTTCCTTAATCCAACTAGCTTTACCTTTAATATTTACTACCATTACAACTGCTATAATACTTGATTTAATTATCATCTTCAGCTTCGTACTCAAGCAAAAAGCGACATATGCAATGTTACGTTTTTTGGGCTACCATCATATAAAATGAAATGGAGAGTGTACACACGCATAGTCCCCTCTTGTAAGGTGGGAGTCATTGATGAGAATCCACAGGTAGAGGTAGATAGAGAGAAAAGAGAGAAGTTGACCTTGAAATGAAAACAGGTTGAACTAACACGGGAGAGGTGTGGAATTGGGAGGACGAGCGGGTCCTATGTGGAATTGGGATAGGAATTTCAGGAGTTTTTAGAAAGGAGATGCAATGGTGGGAGGGGGTG